>CAUYRT010001866.1:0-12036 GCA_963574885.1 Lepilemur ruficaudatus
ATATGATATTATATCTAGAAAACCCCATGGATTCTTCCAAGAGACTCCTAGATTTGATAAATGAATTTGGTAAAGTCTCAGGTTATAAAATCAATATACACAAATCAGAGGCATTCATATACGCCAAAAATAGTCAAGCCAAAACTCAAATCACAAAGGCAATACCTTTCACTATAGCCCCCCAAAAATTAAATATCTAGGAGTAAATTTAACAAAAGATATAAAAGACTTATAAAAGGAGAATTACGAAACACTAAAAAAAGAAATTGTAGAAGATGTAAGAAGATGAAAAAATCTGCCTTGTTCATGGATTGGTAGAATCAATATTGTTAAAATGTCTGTATTACCTAAAGTGATCTACAGAATAAATGCAATCCCCATCAAAGTACCATCTTCATTCTTTACAGAATTAAATAGGTTTCTTGTAGACAAAATACATGAGTATTGTTTTATTAATCTAACCAGACAATCTTTGCCTTTTAATTGGAGTGTTAAGATCACTTACATTTAATGTGATTATTGATTTGGTCAGATTTAAATCCAAGATCTTGCTATGTATTTTCCTATTTGTCCTGTCTGTTCTTTGTTCCCTTTTTGCTCTTTTTTTTTTGTCTTCTTTTTGAGTATTTTTTGTGATTGCATTCTATCTCCACTATTATCTTGTTAACTCAACCTCTTTGTTTTATTTTGATGTATGTGTGACTATTTAGCATTTACAATATGTATCTTTAACTTACAGTCTACCTTCAAATAATATCACTTCATGTGTATTATAAGAGTCTTACAACTTCCATTCTCCCTTCTGTTCTTTCTGTTCTTGTCCTACACTGTACTTCTACACATGCTATAAACCCCACAATGCATTAACAACAATTTTCTTATAACTAGATTAAAAATTAGAATAAAGGTATTTTATGTTTATTCACATACTTGATATTTCTGTTGCTCTTTACTCCTTTGTATGGATTCAGATTTCCATTTGGTATCATTTTCTTTCTACCTGAGGAAATTCCATGAATATTTCTGGTAGTGCAGGCCTCTTAATGAGCTCAGCTATTTTCATCTGAAAAACTCCTTAAATTTACCTTTATTTTAGAAAGATATTTTTGCTACATATAGCAAATATTCTAGTTTTACAGTTTTATCATTCAGTACTTTAAAAATCCTTTTGCACTGTCTTCTGGCTTGTATGATTTATGATTATAAGGCTCCTGTCACTTTTTTGTTTGTTACATGTTATGGCTCTGGTTGCTTTTAAGATTTTTCCGTTTATCACTGGATTTCATCAATTTTATTATGACATTCCTTGGTGTGGTTTTCTTCATTTTGTTTCTCTTTGGGTTCTTTGAGCTTCTTGGATCTGTAGATGTATTGTTTTAATCAAAATTAGAAACATTTTGGCTGTGTTTTTTTCAAATACCTTTGTCTCCCCCTTTCCTTTCTAAGAAAGACTCTAATTACACATATGTTAGACTCCTTGATATTATTCCATGGGTCACTTATTCTCTGTTATGTGTTTTTGTCTTTTTTTCTGTGCATTTCATTTTGAATTGTTTCCTATTGCCTTGTCTTTTCTTCCCTGATCTCTTCTTCTCCTAATGTCTAATATACTGTTAACACTATGGAGTGTATTTTTTATTTCAGAAACTGTAGCTCTCTAGAAGTCCCATTTGGATCTTTTTTTATATATCCCATTTCTCTCTTTATTCTGTTCATTCTTTACCTTCTTGAACATGTGAATTACATTTATAATAGCTGTGTAGCATCCTTTTCAACTAGTTCTAGCATCTATATCAGCTGTGTAACATCTTTTTCTGCTAGTTTTAGCATCTGTGCCAGCTGTGTAATATGTTTTTCTGTTAGTTCTAACATCGATGTCATTTTTGAGTCTGTTTCCGTAGATCAGTTTTTCTTCTGGTTATGCGTGATACTTTCCTGCTTATTTGCATGCCTGGTATTTTTTACTGGTTGCCAGACATTTTGAATTTTACATTTTTGGGTACTAGATTTCATTGTATTTTTTAAAATATATGTTCAATGGTGCAATGAAGTTACTTGAAATCAGTCTGATCTCTCTGGGACTTGCTTTTAAGTTATATTAGAATAGGTCCAGAGTAGCCTTTAGTCCAGAGCCAATTTGGTCTTACCACTAAGGAAATGTTCTTTTGAGGACTCTACTTGATGGCCCATGTATTAAAAAGGTTTTCCTACTCTGGCTGGTGGAAGGTGAAGTATTCCAAGCTTTGTGTAATCTCTGATGGGTTGATCTCACCTAATCCTTTTCGATGATTTGTTCCTTGGTTTCAGTAGTTTCTTCATATGCATACCTTGACCATTGTTTAGCCAAAATCTCAAGGACACCCTTCTGAAGATCTCTGGAGCATGTTCTCTCTCTCTTTCTCTCTGTCTGTCTCTTACCTCCTTTTCAGTATTCTGCCCTACAAATTTTAGTTGCCTAGGCTTGCCAAACTTTGAACTCAATTTCAAATATTTTTCCCATGGTCTTCCCTTACCTCTACCCAACAGGCTTTGTCTGCAGCCGTGAACTTCATTTACATCCTGTGATGGGAACCTGAGCATGGGCCACAGAAGCAATCCTTATCACACAGCCACCTTGGTTATTCCAGAGCTCTGGGGTGGCTTGATACTGTCCGTAAGCTTCACTGAAGCTTCAGGAATGTGCTGCCTTTACTAGCTTAACTGTAGTCAGTGGGATTAGAAGAACAAAGGGTCTAAAGTCATAGCTGGAGTCCTCAAAATATCAGATGATTAGAAGTAATTTATATTTGACTTTGGCAGCCACATGGATTTATTTTTCTGCCATATTGATTATCTGATTTCTGTTTTATTTGGATTGATGATGGGCAGCGCAGGGGATGATAAGGGAGCCAGCCTAAATGTAAGATTTTCTATAGAAAAATACTCAAAGTGAATAATCCACTCACAGAAGATTGGGTATAAACAACATAGCACAGCTCTGGCCTCTGTAGTTGCCAGTTCTTAAGAATAGAGGAACAAGCACTTGTTTCCCACAGGCTCTAACCATTCACTTTCAACCTATTTCCTGCCTAGGATTAAATGGCTACAGGATAGCAGTCAAATCCTCTTTGGAAAAGTGCATAATGATTGCATCTACATCCTCATTGATACGTCTCACTCGATGAAGAGCAAACTGGACTTGGTGAAGGACAAGATCATTCAGTTCATACAGGTTAATGAAAGGGTCAGGTTCATGCATTTGGGTCCTGTGCATCATAAAAGCATCTCCACTGATCATCTGTAGTCATTTATGAGCAGTGGACAGGGGAGTTTTGCACTAAAAAGTCTCTAAGAAAGCTAATTCAGAAAAAGATCCTTTTTTCTAGTTAAAGAATCATCAGTTCTGCTTTGCCAGCAGACTCTTTCTCTGCTTCTTTTCTCTGTGGGTTTTTCTGTCACACTTGGGTTGCTTATGGGAGTTTCTATGCTCATTGTTTCAGATTTCTCTATCTTGAAATCTGTGGTATATACATGTTAATATGTATTGATTTCCAGATACTATTCCTCTTGGCATTTTTATTTGAATTTCAAATGTTTATTAGGGATACTGTATGCACTGGCCCATGGGAGGAGTATAGGCCAATGTTTAGGAGCTTCCAGTTCTTACTCTACCTGTGCTGCCTCTAAGTTATATGACCGGAAGCAGGTTGCTTTAAGTTTCCTAACTCCTAGTTTCCATACCTATTAATACAAAAGGGTATCATAGTACTGTCATCAGTTCGTAGTATTGATGTAAGTATTAACTACAGAAATAATTGTGGGGAGTGTTTGAGAAATATGAAATACAGTATTTAATTTGACAAACCTCTTGGAGAAATATGGGCCAATGGAAAGCAAGTGAATAAATCTGCAACCAAATGATGATAATGTTTTGGATTTCTTTTCTTTAAGCATATTATATTTAGAGTGCTTATTTGGTATGCCATTAATGCTAGTATTAAGGTCAATATTTAATGACACATTATATATGTAAACATATACACATATATGACATGTATTCATACATGTGTACATATATACACATTCGTAAAGGTCTTTTTTTCTTTTTTTGAGACAGAGCCTCACTCTGTTGTTTGGTCTAGAGTACCGTGGTGTAAGCCTAGCTGACAGCAACCTCAAACTCCTGGGCTCAAGCAATCCTTCTGCCTCAGCCTCCTGAGTAGCTGGGACTACAGGCATGTGCCACGATGCCTGGCTAATTTTTTCTATATATATATTTTTTAGTTCTCCAGCTAATTTCTTTCTACTTTTAGTAGAAATGGGGTCTCGCTCTTACTCTGGCTGGTCTCAAACTCTTGAGCTCAAATGATCCTCCCACCTCGGGCTCCCAGAGTGCTAGGATTACAGGCGTGAGCCACCATGCCCGGCCCGTAAAGGTCTTAACGTACAAATTGTATAAATTTTATTTAAATGCATTTTGTATTGGAAAAGATTTTCCCTATGGAATAAAATTTTTCACTTTTTAAACTGAAAATAGATATCATAGTGATTAGAATTTACCAAACAGTGAGCTGTCCTAACCTTTTCTTACATTGAGTGGTTTTATGATTAAATAATAACTGTCTCTTACAGGAACAGCTGAAATATAAAAGTAAATTCAATTTTGTGAAGTTTGATGGTCAAGCAGTTGCTTGGAGAGAAAAACTTGCTGAAGTCAGTGAAGATAATTTGGAACAGGCTCAGTCCTGGATTAGAGACATAAAGGTAAAATGGACATTAAATATGAGAGAAGTCTGAGTTTCTCACTTGCATATTAAATTTATTCACAGGATAGAAATTCTTGAGAAGTGTTTTGTGCGCCCAGGATGTCAGTGGCTTCATGTAGATGCTCATTTTGTTTACAAAGGTCCTGTTAATTCAATCTCATTTGTCAAATCATCAAGTTTAGATAAGCCTCTATTCGCAGGACTCTCTTTCCAGATCTGCCTTTGGCTCAGGTCTTACTGCCTTTATGAAAACACATTTCAAAATACAATTTTTTTTGTACTCAGACATTCAGATTTGTTTCTTCTGAAACTTTGTTATTATTACAAAAGATATGTTGCCACTATTCTTAGCAGTGGAACTTATTCAAGAGTAATGAACTTGTGGAAACATACAGCACAGTCTGAGTGTTTGGGACTGAAAGCAAGGAGAGAGAGGGCAGGAGGGTATAGTAATAAGGTGAAACTGTTTCCTCAGGTCTGAATTTTGCTTGGAGACCTTTAAAGCTACTGTTCTTGGCATTTACACACACTATGGCAAGGATTTTTCTTTCCCTGAATTTTTTCTTGTCTTGAACTTATCTTAATTTTATTAATAAAAGTTCTCCAGAACCATATAGTAGTCCCAATATTTGAGATGCATTAAAATTGAGACTAGAGATTGTTCTTTAAAAGTCAAATAGAGATCACAAATATCTTTAAAATAGTTCAGTGTCTGAGTTTAGAGCTTAGATTTGACAGGAAGCCACAAATGGACATTAGCACATCTCTCTGAATGTTAACCAAAGCATAGCCTGTGCTGTCACTGATCTGCACCAGGGTTCCCTTGGGATTTATTTTTCAAAATGGAAGGAGGACATCTGTTCTACAAGGAATAATAATGCCTGTACGATTTTCACCTTACTGACCACCTTATCCTGGGAAAGAATATTAAATTCATACCTAACTTGTTAAATTTCCAGGATTGACCAATGAAGTTATTTGTGACATATATTCTCTTCTTTTACAAACTTAGGTAATAGGAAATGTCTTGTTATTAATAATTCAGAGCTCACCTAATTCAGGGCTTAGGGTTTGTAATAACAAGATATTATATATGTAATCTCACTGGATAAAAACATCAATTGGTTCTACTGTACATAAAAATCACTAATGAATAGAGTCAGCCATATGTTTAGATTTTAGCCATTTGACTAAAATAAAACATAAATTATTCTGTGGAGCATGATTCTGCTCTCTTTAAAAATCTTCACTGATGCTCCTTTGCTTGATGAATGTCCAAAATTCATTTTCAAGAAAACCAAGGATAAAGAAAACATAGTATTATATACACAATGGAATACACATAGCCTTTAAAAAGAAGACAATCCTGTTATTTGCAACAATATGGATGAACCTGGAGGACAGTATGTCAAGTGAAATAAGCCAGGCACAGAAAGAAAAATACCGCATGATCTCATTTATATGTGGAATCTAAAAAACGTCAAACTCTTAGAAGCAGAGAATAGAATGTGGTTACCGGGGTAGAGGGAAGGGGCAAGGTGTGGTTGGGGAGTTGTTGGTCAGAGGGAACAAAGTTTTAGTTGGACAGGAGAAATAAGTTCTGGAGATTTATTGCACAGCGTGGTGACTATAGTTTGTAACAGTGTATTGTATACTTGAAAATTGCTAAGAAAGCAGATTTTAAATGTTCTCATCACACACACCAAAAAAGTGTGTGAAGTGGTGGATATGTTAATTAGCTTGATTTAATGATTCCACAATGTGTACATGCATCAGAACATCACATTGTACCCATAGATATTAATATATACAATTGTTTTCAATAAAAAATTAATTAATTAAAATAGCAATGAAGGTCAAATTCTATTAGTCTTTTGTCTGGTTTGGGCCAGTAATCAACCTGGCAACACTCATGGTCTTCTGAGCCTGCTCTGCGCTGGTATCACCACCAGGTGCCACCTCCTGACCACCTTTCCTAGGGTTCTGTCCATCTGGTGTTCTCCCAGCTTTGCCCCCACCCTCTTTTCGACAGTGGGCTTGTCAACAAAAGACTATTGAAATTGGGCTCAAAGGGAAAAGTTGCTCTGTTTACCATCTGAGCTACATTTCTGCTACCTGAATGCTGCAGGTGGGTTTTGCTTCGTTTTTAACTTTTGAATTTGAAATAATTTTAGACTTACAGAAGAGGTGCAAAAATGATACACAGAGTTTCCATTTACCCTTCACCTAACTTCCTCTAATGTTCACATCTGACATAGCCATGATATAATTATCAAAACTAAGAAACTCCCATTGATACTATTAACTAAATTACAGACTTTATTCAGATTTCATCAGTTTTTCCCATAATGTCCCTTATATGTCCAAGATCTAATCTAGGATCTCACATGACATTTAGTTACAGCACCTCTTTAGTCTCCTCCAATGTATGACTTCTTAGTCTTTCCTTGTCTTCCATGAACTTGACACTTTTGAAGGATATTGGTCAGATATTTTGTAGAATGTCCTTCAGTTTGATTTTGTCTGTTGTTTTCTCACAGCTACATTGAGGTTATGGATTGGGGAAAGAATATCACGCGGTGATATGCTCTTCCCAGTGCATCATGTCAAGGCACACATCATGTGGATGAGCCCCATTATCAGTGATGTTAACTCTGACCATTTGGTTAGGGTGGCATCTGTACTTTGTAAACAATAAATGTTTTAGGGGAGATATTTTGAGGCTATGAAAATATCCTTTGTTCCTTAAACTTTTGCCCACTAATCTTACCATTCAGTGGTGGATCTTACCTGCAACAATTATGACTGAGCTAATGGTGATATTCTATTTCCTTCATTCCTTTTACATTTATTTGTTGTAATTCCTCTAAACTCCCTAAAGAAGAATTTCCCTTTTCTCCCCGTTTGGACTCAGGGTTATATATTTTACTCTTGGAGTTATAACCCAATAATATTGTTATTTATTTTGTTATTAAAATTATTCCCACCTTAGCTGTTGGGAACTCTCTCAGGCTGCTTCTCGTGTCCTTTAAACATGCATCCATCTTCCCCCCCCCCCGCCTTTTAGCACTTCCTGACTTTCTGGCAGTACAGGATGTTTTACCCCTTATTTTCTCAGCCCAGCCCTGGAATCTACCACTTCTCCAGGGAACCTTGGTTTCTTTTATTAGAAAATGGTATTTATAAACCAAGATCTTGGCACCTGGGTTTGCTTATTGCTGCTGGATTGTGTCACTGCTTCTAGGCCTTCTCAGTAGAGAGAGAGAGAGAAAAAAATATATATATATATATATTATATATACAATAGCTTTTGTATCCATAAACATCCATATTTCTATATCTATCTGTATTTATGTTAAATAAACGAACAAGCCATGCATTCATACTGATACTTCTAGCTCCCATCCAGAGCCACAAGGTTCATTTGTAATGAACCTATGTGCCTATCTGTAACTTCATCAACCAGGAGAAACCTGATTCTTATTATCTATGATGTATTTACTTATATATTCAACCCTAGTGTACATATAAAGTAGTTTCAGAATTGCTAACTCATACTCTTTGAGAAACAAATTTGTCAGCTATAGTGTTTATATACAGTTCTTTTTGTCTTGAGCCTTAAAGTATCCAGTCAAAAAACTGTTTTCCAAAGTTTTAAGTGAGGTATTTTTTTACCAACACCTTTATTCAACGGATGGTGATGTCATTTGTTAGTGATACAGTTAGATTCACTGGACACAGTCTGCATTCCATCTTGGAATCACCCCTTATCCTAGTCGAATCTTATTTTAATTTTCACACAGTAAAAAGAACTGTTGGTGTATATTTCCGGATTTTGACAAATGCATGTATCCCCACCAAAGTACCAAAGGGAATAGTTCTGTCACTCCCCAAATTTCCTCATATGCCCTTTTGCAGTCAACTCCTCCTTTCTCCTGGAAAACACTGATCTGTGTCTCTGTGTCTATGGTTTTTCCTTTTCCAGAATGTCATATAAATGAATCATACAATAGAACCTTTTGGTTCTAGCTTCTTTCACTTACCAAAATGCACTTGAGATTCATTTAGCTTGTTTCATGTGAATTAAGAGTTTTTTCCTTTTTATTGATGAGTAGCATCTTATTGATGAGTATGGATGTAAAACTGTTTATTCCCTGTTGAAGGACATCTGTGTTATTTTCCGTTTGGGGCATTATAAATAATGCCACTGTAAACATTTGCATACAGGTTTCCACGTGACTGTGTGTCTAGAACTGTGAAGGGTCTAATATTTTATTTTACTTGCAAACTAATGTAGATGCTGACAGAACACCTGAGACTCCTGGGTCACAGACAAAGGACTTTATTACTCATGGCATAGCAGTATCCAGAGTATCAGCGTTTTCTTGCACCGGTTCTTGAACCCTGGCTCTTGCACAGTGAAACAACGAGGACCAGGTGGCACTGGCACATACATTGGGTTTTGTTAAAGGAGAGGGACCCTGAACTTAGGAAAACCGAATCTCCTGTAATGGACGATAAGCATGCTGGTTCTTTGCTATGGAGTTAGATATTGTCTTTATTCCAGACAATAAGTATGCTTGCTGTTTGCTTTCAAAAGGGACATTATTTCTATTTCCCAAGGCTGTTCCCTATATAAACATCTAGAAAAGATAGACCAGAACAGATAATACCTCTTCTTGTAAGATATGTATTTAATAGAAATGCAAGAGACCCATGGAGAATGGTTTCCAACAATAAGTTTTCATTTCACTGGGATATAAATAAATACCTAAATGTGCGTTTGCTGGCTAGTATGCTAAGTATATGTTTAACTTTATAAAAGACTGCCAAAATGTTTTCCGAAGTGGCTGTACCATTTTGTATTTCCATCAGCAATGTATGAGAGTTGTAATTACGTTATATCTTCTTCAGCATTTGATATTGCCAGGTTGTTTTATTTTAGCTATTCCAATATGGCTAAAATATATCTAGTGGTATCCTATTGTGGTTTTAATTGTTTTTACTTAATATTAATGCATTTACTTAATACTAATATTTTTATGCTTATTTGACATCTGTATATCTTTGGAGAAGTATCTGTTCAGATCTTTTGCCCTTTTTTTAGTTGGGTAGTTTGTTTTCTTAAGATTGAATTTTTTCATGTATTCTGGACGTAAGACCTTTATCAGATATTCAAATTGCAAATGTTTTCTCCCACCATGTGGCCTGTCTTTTCATTCTCTTAATAAGGTTCTTCATAGAGCAAGAGTTTTTAATTTTGATAAAGTCTAAGTTACCAATTTTTCTTTATGGATGGTACTTTTGGTGCCATATCAAAACACTCTGCTAAACCCAAAGTCATACAGATTTTCTCCTGTTTTCATCCCAAAATGTTATGGTTTTACATTCTATGTTTAAGACTAGGGTCCATTTTGAGTTCATTTTTGTATGAAGTGTGAGGTATGGCTCAGCATCATTTGTTGAAATAACTATCCTCTTTCTTTTGAATTACCTTTGCTTCTTTGTCAAAAATAATTTGACTAAATATGTGTGAGTCTATTTCTGTTTCATTGAACTGGGTATCTATTCTTTTGCCAACATCACACTGTCTTTAACTTCTGTAACTTTATACTAAGTCTTGACATCAGCTAACCTGAATCCTCTAACTTTGTGCTTCTTTCTGCCTTTTTTTTTTTTTTTTTTGTGGCTGTTATAGTTTCTTTGACCTGCCTTTTAAATTTTAGAGTCAGTTGTTGAAATCTACAAAAATGTGTGCTGGGATTCTGATTGAGATTGCATTAAGTCTGTAGTTTAGATTCAGGAGAATTGACATTTTAACACTGTATATCTCTCCATTTATTTAAGTCTTTTTGTTACTATTGTAAATGGTACTTTTTAAATTATAAATTTTATTTATTATAATTGATTTTTTATATTGACCTTGATTTATATTGACCTTGTAAATATCTTTTGACCTTGTTAATCTCACTTATTTGTTCTTGGAGCTTTGTTGTAGATTATTTGTTATTTTCAATGATGTTTCCTGTGAATAGAGATGTTTTCATTTTTTCCTACACAACCTATATAGCAGTTATTTCTTTTGCTTGCTTTAATGCACTGACTGGGACTTTCAGTATGATATTGAACAGAAGTGGTGAAAGAGGACTTAGCTTTTTCCTGATCTTAGAGGGGAAACATTAAATCTTTCACCATTAAATCTTTGCTAGGTTTAGGGGATTTTTTGGGGGGCGGGGTAGATGGTGGTTTACCTTAATGAAGTTCTCTTCAACTTTTGGTTTGTCAAGTATTGTCATCACAAATGAATATTGAATTTTGTCACATGTGTTTTCTGCTTCTATTGAGCTGATCTGTTCTCTGTTAATATGGTGAATTGTATTGATTTATTTTTGAATATTGAATTGGACTCACATTCCTGGGATAATCTCCACTTGTTCATGATGTATTATACATTTTGTATACTCTGTATTAAATTTGCTAATATATCTTGTTGAGAATTTTTATGTCAATGTTTATGGGGAATATAGGTCTTATAGATGCTTTTCTTAGACATTATTGTCTAATTTTGGTATCAGGAAATACTGACCTCATAATATGAATGAGGAAGTGTTCACTGTTCTTTTTTTTTTTTTTTTTTTGGAAGAGATTGTAAAATTGATACTATTTTTCCTTAACTATTTGATAGAACTTATCAGTGAAATCATCTAGGGCCTTGATTTTTCTTTGTTAGAAGTTTTTAAACTATTAATTCAACTTCTTTAATAGATATAGGACTATTCACATTATCTGTGTCTCTTTGAGTTAGTTTTGGTTATTTGTTTGTTAGAAAGAAGTGGTCCATTTCTTTCAATGTGTTGAATTTATGGGCATAGAAGTTTGCAATATTCCCTTATCACTCCTTTAATCTTTGTGGGGTCTGTAGTGATGTCTCTTTATTCATTTGTAATATTGGTAATTTTTGTTTACTCTTTTTTTTTCTTAATTAGTTTGAAGAAGTTCTCTTTATTGCAATTTTATTGATTTTTCTGTAGAACCTGCTTTTGGTTCTAGTAGACTTTGCTCTTTTCTCTTATTTCTCTGCTCTATCTCTGTGACTGACTTATTTAGTTGGAAGGTGTTATCTTCAATCTCTGAGATTCTTTCTTCTGTTTGATCTACCCTGTTCTTGAGGCTTTCCACCGTGTTTTGTATTTCCTTGAATAGATGCTTCATTTCCAGGATTTCAGTTTGATTTTTCTTTAATATTTCAATTTCTTTAGTGAATTTGTCTTCTAGGTCCTGGATTTTTTTT
>CAUYRT010001870.1:0-164873 GCA_963574885.1 Lepilemur ruficaudatus
TTGGGTAGATGCCCAGTAGTGGGATTGCTGGATCAAACGGTAGATCTACTTGTATCGCTTTCAGGTATCTCCATATTGCTTTCCACAGGGGTTGCACTAGTTTGCAGTCCCACCAGCAGTGTAGGAGTGTTCCTATCTCTCTGCATCCACGCTAACATTTATTGTTTTGTGACTTTTTGATAAAGGCCATTCTCACTGGAGATAAGTGATATCTCATTGAGGTTTTCATTTGCATTTCCCTGATGATTAGAGATGTTGAGCATTTTTTCATATGTTTGTGGGCCATTATTCTGCCAGAGCAGGAAGGGTAAAGTATTTTTCTTTTGCAAGCTTTCGAGTTTATTTTATTCACATTGGATAGAAGGTATGATTTTCTTATTGTGAGTCTCGACTCAGCTCTGTTGGTCTTGATGTTAATATAAAATAATCCTAAATTATGACAAGAGAGTGTAGGCTCTTTTATAAGGGAGTTTTTTTTTTGTTTGTTTTTAGTTTTCATGAGTTTTTGCTATCTTAAGGAAAGGCTTAGTAGTAGACTGCTAGCTGAATGCCAACTTGAACCAGAAATGTGAGTTGAAAGATATTCATCTCCACAGCACTTTCACTAGGAAGAATTTTTCTCAGTTCTGATGTTTTTCTCTCAAGTTGACTCCCATATACTTATCCATTCTTCTTTACTTCTTGCAATCAGCATGCATTATTCTATTAATATATCATTTCTCATCTACTCATCATCCCCTCTCTACTTGTTATCCCACTTGTCACGTAATAAGTATGATATGAAGGAGTACCTATACTAAAATAATTCAATTTGGCTGATGCTGTTCATTGAATCAACCACAAAGTTGGCAAAATGAAAGACATACTTATGAAGGGTCTACCAGTTGATAGAAAATATGAAATCACATACTGCAGTAGAAAGAGTCTGGACTCTGGGTTCTTTATTTGTAAAAAGAGAATGATATCTTTTGGGTGCCTATAATTTTATAAGAATTATATGAGTTAAAGTATGTGACATGCCTACTTAGGCCTGATCAAAAACAAAATAACATATGGCCCTCAAATTACATATGTGTGTGTGTATATACATATATATATGAGTGTGTGAACCTTCTTTAATACATTTCATATGTAATATAAATCTGCACATATACATCTAAACATATGTATTGTAAATATGCACACAGTAGCATTAGCAAATAGATAAAATAACAGGTTTCTCATACATCACACTTCAAGGTTATGCATAGAAAATGCCCACAAAGCCATTATTTGGTTTATTCTATTGAAATGTTTCTAATTTATCATTCTACTTTATAGGCATGCATATATCAAAGTCATTAAACTTGCAATGCATTAATGAAGGTGTTAGGCTACCCTGTACAAGCCATTTGACATCTTAGCACATGATTGATAATGATATAAACTTGCTAAAAATATAACCTACCAAGGAACATTGGATTCTTGTACAATTTCCAATTTGGAAAAGATAGGAATATTTGACCATAATTTTATAATCAACTGCAAGATTTTTGTTTTGGTTTAGCTGAACTGAATATCTGGCCTAATCAGTGGATATTCCATTTTAAAATATCAAGTACTACTTAGACATTTTCTGCCATATAGATTTAAGAGTCTTGTTTTTTAATATAGCATAATATTCATATTGCTATATGTACTGTAGCAAAAGTAGAAGCTTCACGTAAATAAAACACAAGAAGGGTGCATTGATACTTTCTTTTTAAAGTTATAACTAAACAAGATTTATCACTTTTGTTAGATCTGACACAACTTATTCATAAGAAAGCATAAGAGAGCAACAGGTGTGCACATCTGTATATTTGCATACTAAAAATAGTTTTCAAGAAACAAAAGGTTGCTTAGAATACATAACCTCTTAGTTGTTTAAATTATATGTTTCCAAGTGGAGTATTATGATCTTGTTTTCAACTACATGTATGTGACTACCTAATTACAAAGCAGACTTTTTAAACATAGTGTTCATTTCAAAGCATTGTATCTCAGAATAAAAATGCATTAGAAGCAACGTTGAGGAAGAAAGGAGAGCAGACATGTTCAGAGGATTGAACATAGACATCAAGACATTCAGCCTCCATTGTCAGCATGTTTTATTGTGACTAGAACTAATGAAGTGTAGACCAAATGCAACTCTTTGGCTATGAAAATGCTGACAACATGATCAATCCATGAAGAATCATATCATACTATTTTTATTTTACTTGAGACTCATTATTAATTTAACTTAAAATGATGATGGTGGCAGAGAATGAGACCATAGGGATACTATCACATTGTTAATGTCTATCATTATTATCTTTTGGTCAGCTATGTCAAGTAGGAGATAAACTTTAGTGGTGCTGCTTGCTGGTAGGGTGAGGGAATGGTACCCAGAAAGAAGTTTAGAGGAGGTAAGAAATTGACCTGGATATAGGACTGGACTCTGAGGAGCATAGCCAAACTGTATTTCATCCAAAGGATGAGATAAATAGGAGCATGCTTCAGCAAGCGTTGTATTTTCAGTTCTTTTCCCAGAAAGATCTTAGCTAGTATCAAGGAAATGGGGAAATGTTAGGATACAGGGTATACTATGCAGGATCCAGCCCTCTAAGTGGGAAATAATAATAACTAGAGTAGATATTAGGTTTCAGCCAGGTGGTTTGGGGTTTAGAATAGTCTACAATTACCACTAGGAATTGTAGATCTTAGCCAGTAAACCACAGAGGAAAACCCCAGACATCATAGAGAGTGTATTGATATGGAGGTCATGCAGGTAACAGACACTTGCAACCTCAATCAAGTGCAAAAGTTTAGCTCTAGATCCCACTTGGTAATTTGCTGTGACTCTTTATATATATATATATGCTTGCTTTCAGCAGAATTGGCTCAGGGACCATGAATGACTGAGTTTTTTGGTGGAGGGCACCAGTTCCTCCAGCTGTGAGGGGTTGGGGTAAGCAAGGCATGACAAAAAGAATAGTGTCTCATTATGTGTGTCTATGCTAAAGTGGCATGTCTACTCTGTGAAGAGATAAAGATACCTACCAGTTCTAAGCCAATCCTTTTGTCATCTTGCATTTAGCTCCAGAAAATGTGGAAAGAAAAATAAGAATAGAGTGTTATATGGAGTTTTGGGTTAGTTAATAAATATAACAAATTTATCAAAGGTTAATTTGGAATGATTAAGTAGCTGTCAGCATTTAGCTTGTACTAATGGCATTTAGTCTATGCAATGTTTTAGATCCTGTGAACTGCAAAAAAAGCATGATATGTCTCTGTATTTAAGATGTTTCCTTTCAAATAAAAATGATGAAGCAAGTTTACATAAATGTTAACTTTGTTAATGACAACTCCACATGTAAGGCCAGCTTTACATGCCACAATAAGTAATCTGTGACATAATCAGTTAGGTGGTGTTAAGTTACCAGTCATTTTACTTATTCTTAATGGTTAAATATATTGCTACAATTCTTCTCAGGCCATAGCACACACACTGGAATCCTAATTAGTTGTCACCAGTTGGCTAGTGACATTTTGACAGCACAAGCCTAGAATCTGAATCCTTTCTTAAGCAGTTTATGCAAATTTAATCTTTATTCTCAGGCTTTTTGCAATGATAATTGAACTTTTAAATAGAATAATAATTTTATTTAATAAGAGTGTACATGCTTCTATCATCTTTTCCCTCTCTGTAACTTATTTATTTTATGTGGAAATGATAGTGTCATCACAGCACACATTTTTACTTCTTCTTAAACTCATATTTCTGAAAAACATATTAATGTTTTAGTGATAAAGACAAAACTTTTTCCCTTACGGATGGTACTCAATAACAATTGGTTAAAAATTTCTAACCAGGGTAAAAAGGAGCAAAGTGGATTGGAGGCTTCTTTTCTTCCAATTGAATTAAAAAAGGAAAGCAAAAGATGTTACCCCATACATTCTCAGGCACATGATTTAATCTGGTATGGGGGCTTTACTGCTTAATGCTTCTTTCCTTTTCCTAATCACATCATTTGATTTTATTTAAATAGTGTGAAGATAATGTAATCTCTGGCTCTAATTTTAAGTTGAACTTATTGCCTTTGCAAATTTGTAAATTATGATCAACAGATAAATAACTGCGAAATCAAGTTTGTTTTGAACACTTTTTCTGTAAGTAAGGATGCTAAAAGATGGTTACAGAGATAAGAGGTGGAAAGTCATATGTAAGAAAATGTCATGATCCAAACAATCTTAGTTAGAATTATAAAGGAAGAAAGAATTGTTATTTGCTGGAGAAGATGTATATCATCACTCTGGATTAGATGGATGGTATAAGAAAAGAATCCAGGACTTAATGCTTAGAATGAATAGTATATTGCAATGGATAAGGATTAAGTTTAAGATTTACTAAGTGATATTAGTAAAGAGTGTTAGGAAGTAAAAACTAATCAATGAGTAAAAGTCGTAGGAAAATCAAGCATATCCTGTCCCTGAATAAATGGACAGTGTCTTCTTTTCAGTGAGTTTCCGATAGTCTGACATGCAGGCTGGGAGAACTAGGATGAATGTGTTTAATAATTCTTTTAAATTGCTTTGGATGAAGAAGTTAATTAGGTTGTGATGGTGTAGCTCATTTGACTCAGAAGCAAATCTGTTTTTTTCTAGCAAAAGCTGAATCTATGCTGAATTTGAATGCCAGGATACTTAATAACCACTGAACTGCAGCATTCACCTTCAACGTTGAAAATCAAATGGTTTGTTTTCCAATGATTTAATTTAATAATAACAATTTTTAGATGTGAAATAAGTCACTGGGAGGAGCTGAACTTCAATTCTGGCTTCATTAAAATATAGTGAATGTTCTGCTAAAATAAATTAATAAAAATAATACAAATAAGTGCTAGGAAATCAAATAAAGTGTATCTTCCCAAACCTCCATTCATGCCAAAAATCAATCAACAAAATGAGCAAAACGAATGCATTTCTGTGGGAGTGTACACCCATTAAATGATTTTTACAAGTGATAAAATACTTTGATTCATGTTCATATAGCAATTCAGGCTATAATTTTAATTCCTATGGTGGTTATTGCCATCTCAAATTCCCCATCAACTTCAATTTTGTAGAGAGAGTAATCAATATGCATGACATTTCTCTCATTTGCCTGGAATTACAGATGATGACTCCAGCACCAGTGTTGTGGGCTTTTTCTTGCAAATGGGACATTGACTAATATATGAAGATCATGGGACCCTTGCACTCACATAATTTCTATACTGAAAAAAAAATGAGTTCTGCTTATATAAGGATGGCCTGATTGGTTTGCAAATCTAGCATTTCTGAAAATCCTGATGTTAATCAGTGCACATTTTGAAATAGGAGTTAGCAGTGTCCTAAGAGTAAGAACATAGAGATGAAAAGGATTTTAAACCCTCTTCAAACATTACATTGCAGTGTGTGCTTTGGCCAAATCACTTCCTCTTAGTTGGCATAATGTCCCAACTGCTTCATTTATAAAGAAAGAGAATTCAACCACTTAATGATTCTCAAATGAGGATGGCAAGTAGGGGAAAGTGAAGTGGAGCAGCATGTATTCAAAGGAGCAGATCAGAAAATCCTGGATGATTTTTTTTTTCAAACTACACATACTTCTACCCCAACTCTACTCTTCTTAGATCTTTTGATTATAATAAGACATATTATTTATAGTAGTATGTTGCCCATATTAACAGTATTGAGGCCATAACCTGGTTAAAAACCACTGGACCAAATTATTTGTAATGGGTTATTCCAAGACTAATATTTTATGGATCCATGAAGAAAATTATTGCTTAGTTGTTCCACCAGTAAACACTTATATACATGCTTCCTCTTGCTTCACAATATTGTACTAGGAGAATTAAATGATATCAATGTATGAAATATCAGAGTTACATCTGGTGTATACTTTGCACTCCGTGAATGTAAGTTGCCTTCCTCCTACGCAAAGCAATAAATGAAAGTTTTGCTTATACATAATGTGTGCAGTAATGAGAGGTACAAGAACAAGTAGCTTCTCCAAAGAGGCTTAGTAAATTGGAAATTACTCTATATGGACACTGAGTTAGCTCCAAATAGTGCTGATTTATTCTGATATTTGGCAGTTTTCACTGCATTATTTAGAGAAGAGAATGACTAGTCCCAAGTCCTGTGATATGCAGGCAAATAGGCATATTATTGCATTTGAAATAATTTTCATTTGTGTTTAGTGAGCATCTTTTCTGAACACATACCCTACCATATTCATTACATAAGAAACATATTTGCTATTATTTAAGGAGTAGTTATTTCCTCATCCTATATATGTATTAATGTTATATATGTTCTACAAAAATTGGAAGGACAAATGATAAAATGCATTTTATTTAATTTTTGTGGCTTCATGCTTATGCTGTAGGCATAGAGTCTACATAAATTTGCTACATAGAAGCATCTGTGTTTGGAATAGGTACATACTGATTTTTATAAGTGGATATATATCTACATTGAGAAAATTTGTAAAATGTCACACAATATAGTTATCATTGCAATAGTAGCTAACAGAATATAATGCACACACATTATTTGTTTAGACAAAAGCCAAGTCAATTTGATCAGGTCCCATTTATTTATTTTTGTTGATGCTCTGATTGCCTTTGGGATCTTCTTCATATATTTTTTGCCTAGGCCAATATCTAGAAGAGTACTTTCAATGTTTTCCTCTGGAATTCAAATAGTTTCACACCTTAGGTTTAAGTCTGTTAACCAGTGTGAGTTGATTTTTGTGAGAAGCGAAAGGTGTGGATCCTGTTTCAGTCTTCCACATGTGGCTATCCAGTTTTCCCAGCATCAATTATTGAATAAAGATTCTTTTCCACAGTGTATGTTTTTGTCTGCTTTGTCAAAGATTAGACGGCTATATGAGGATGGTCTTATATCTGGGTTCTTTGTTCTGTCCCATTGGTCAATGTCCTTGTTCTTGTGCCTGTACCAAGCTGTTTTATTACTATAGCCTTGTAGTATAGTTTGAAGTCTGGTAAATTGATGCCTCTCATTTTGTTTTTATTGCGTAGGATTGCTTTTTCTATACGGGGTCTTCTCTGGTTGTCACAAGAGCAAACAGACAACCTACAGAATGGGAGAAAATTTTCACAAGCTACACATCCAATAAAGGGCTGGTAACTAGAATCTATTTAGAACTTAGGAAAATCAGCAAGAGAAAATCAAGCAACCCTATCAAAAAGTAGGCAGAGGACATGAACAGAAATTTCCCAAAAGAAGACAGAAAAATGGCCAACAAACACATGAAAAAATGCTCAACATCTCTAATCATCAGGGAAATGCAAATCAAACCACAATGAGTTATCACTATCTCCAGTGGGAATGGCCTTTATTAAAAAGTCCATAAACAATAAATGTTGGCATAGATTCAGATAGATAGGAACAGTCATACACTGTTGGTGGGACTGCAAACTAGTGCAACCCCTGTGGAAAGCAATATGGAGATACCTGAAAGCGATACAAGTAGATCTACCATGTGATCCAGCAATCCCACTACTGGGTATCTACCCAAAAGAACAAAAGATACTCTATAAAAAAGACAGCTGCACTTGAATGTTTATAGCAGCACAATTCACAACTGTAAAGTTGTGGAAACAACCCAAGTGCCCATCAATACATGAGTGGATTAATAAAATGTGGTATATGTATACTGTGGAGTACTATTCAGCTATAAGAAACAATGGTGATATAGCACCTCTTGTATTTTCCTTGATAGAGCTGGAACCCATTCTATTAAGTGAAGTATCACAAGACTGGAAAAATAAGCACCACTTTTACTCACCAGCAAATTGGTATTAACTGATCAGTACCTAAGTGGACATATAGGAATAACATTTATTGGGCATTGGGCAGATGGGAGGGGGGAGGAGGTGATGGGTATATACATACATAATGAGTGCGATGTGCATCATCTGGGTGATGGACACTCTTGAAGCTCTGTCTCTGGAGGGGAATGGGCAGAAAGGCAACAAACGTAGCCCAAACATTTGTACTCCCATAATATGCTGAAATAAAAATAAAAGAAATATCACTGTACCCCATAAATATGTACAACTATTATATGTCAAAAATAATACCAAAAGCAAAAGAATAAAAAAATAAAAATGAAAGAAGAAAGAAATAAGCCATGTCAAAATCACAATGACCAAGACCTAGAGGAAGAGTTGAGAGCATGTATAAGAACAAAAGGTGAAAGTGAAAAAAAAATATGAGTTAAAAGTTAATAAATCAGCTTGAACCAATAATGTATGTACCAGAAGTTTAATTTAAATTGCATATAAGAAATTGTCATTGTCTTAATACAAAAACCAAACAGTTCCTTATTTTAATGTAATTCAGTAATAAGTACGATTTTTGTTTGGTTTCATTGTGGTGGTGGTTATTGAGCTCTGTACTATGTACGTTACAGATATCTACCTTTTAGTCTTTATAAAATATGTATCAGGGTTACTATTGTTGCATAGCAAATAACTCCAAACTTGGTGTAAAACAAAAACCTGGTTACTATTCTAATGATTTAGTTGTTCAGGGTTTCAGAAAGGGCTCAGATGTCCAATTCTTGGGGTTTCATATGCCCTGCAGCCAAATGTCAGCTGGGGCTTTAGTCATTTGAAGGTTCAACTGGAGTAGACAACCAAAATGGTTCACTCATATAGTTGATTTAGATGCTGAGTTTAGGCTGGGATCTCATCTGGGACTGTCTAACAGCTCAACACAATAATCACAGAGCAGTTAAACTTCATATATGACAGATGTTTACCTCCTAGTAAATATTCCAAGAAAGGCTGGTAGAAACTGTAGGGTCTTTCTTTCTTTTCTTAAAATTTATTTTTATTTCAGGACATTACGAGGGTACAGACATTTTGGTTACATTTTATGACTTTACCTCACTCAAGTGAGGATTAGAGGCATGTCCCGTAAACTTACATCTAAGGCCTTTTCTGTTCCAGTTTTGGAAGCCATATAATGTCACTTCCCCTGTCCTCTAATTATTAAAGGAATCTAAAGTTCAACCAGATTGGAGGCAACAGGAGAAAGATCCGCCTATCGATGGTAGGAGTGTCAAGATCGTATCAGAGAAGAGCATGTGGAATGGGACATATTGTTGTGGCCATATTGGAAAAATGCAATCTATCACAGTTGATATTTCCATGCTAGTTTTTCAGGGGATGAAACTGAGGTCCAAAGTTTTTAAGTAATTAGAAAGAAGCATAACTGGAATGCAAACCCAGATCTGCCTTCTTCTAAAATCTATATTCCTTCCACTGTGCTGCATTACCACATAGGGACTATTGTTCTGTCTTAAATTTGAATATTTGTTAAACATACTAACTAAATGAACAGCTATTATTAAAAACATCTAATTGAAGTCCTGGCTTTCAGGACTATTTTGATTGCTTGAGTGTTCTGAGATGAGTTGTTTCCCATACCTGGGTTTCTTTCCACATCTGATGAACAAATAAATTATGCTATAATGTCTCCAAGACCTCTGCCACTTCTGGCATGCTATACTTCATAATTAATAACTAAAGCAAAAATATTACAAAATGGAGAGAGAGAGAGAGAGAGAGAGAGAGAGAGAGAGAGAGAGAGAGAGAGAGAACAGCACAAAGAGCTTTAATAAATTTTAATAAAAATGTTATAATACCTATTTATCTAACTTTTAAAATCTCTAATTTTGGTTTTGTGATCCTTTCTTGGGATGCTCATCAACCACCAAGGCAAGTGGTTTAATTAGCTGTGCAACTGTGTTTCTGAATATTTTCTTTTTTATTCAGTCATATTTCCTAAATCAAGAAACTACCATAGTCAAGAGAAAAGCTTATAGATTTTATAGGTTTATTTGAGTTACTAACTAAAATGGAATGAAATATCATGGGTTTAAATAGGAGTTGCAGTAAAGGTGAATTCCAGCTCTGAGAGATCAACATAGTTATTTGTTTCTAGGCTGTAGGGTATGCACTCTTGGGAAAAAATGTGTTCTAGAAACTGCTTACAGTAATGTTAATGATCTGGTGAATGTCTAAAAATGTTCCATGTCCGAGATAAATCTCTTTAAAGACTCTATGTATGTAGAACAGAGTCTAATACTTTCAGCTTATAATATTCTAGACATTTAATTCATTGAATTGCACAAAATTACAGAATTCAGAATTGTAGGAATCATAAATATCATGAACTTCAGTTGTTTATCAAGTTTTTTTTCTTTTTCAGCACAGTCTGTTCTTAAAGAAAATCAGAAGCTAAAGTTTCTTATACAATATTGGTAAAAAGTGTAGCTTCTCTATTTTAAGTGGAGCTGAGGCCCCAGAGATCATCCTTCTATTACCTCCTGTCCTCCTTTGTACCTCCTCCTACCCTACTTCTGTCTTCAAGTGACTTGTAAGGAGCTTTTAAAACTCTGGGGAATCTGATGTGAAAACCACTCACCCCATCCATTATTTGGTAAAGTGTTGCTGTGCTGGACAGAAATAAATAAGAGTGACTTATTAGCTGCCATAACAGAGCTCACAGTCTAATAAGGGACTTAGGTATATAAACATATAAACAAAACATTTTAGCTCTATAATTAGTGTGCTAATTATAGTACATTGGAGAGACACCTAATGTGACCTGGGGGATAATGGACAGGAATGACTTCCTGACTTAAGGGATAATACTAACACCTGAATTATAATTAAGAGTGAGCCACACAAAATGGGAATATGTGGGAGAAATGCTTCAGGAAGAACAAAAAGTATGTGTAAAGGCCCATGGGAGAAAGGCCATGGCACATTTGAGAAATTAAATGTTTTCCTTGAGTATAAAATTTGAAGGGAGCCAAAGGTAAGGAATGAATCTGCATAGATAATCAGAAGCTAGTTACATCATGGTAGGCCTTATAAGTTGTTTTAAGAAATATGAAACTGTAACCCAAGGGTAATTGAGCAAGGGTCATTGTAGGAGGTTAAAAAAGGGGAATTATATAATATGGAATGTGTTTCCAAAAGAACACTCTGGTTGAAGTGAGAATAGGCTGCAGAAGGACAAGACTGAAGGAAGAAGGATCTATTTTGGAGATAAATTGGCATCATTTCTAATAGATTGAATGTAGTCCATGAAGAAAAGAGAAAAATCAAAAATGACCCTTAGGTTATTGGCCTGAATAATACGTGGATATTGATGCATTAACTTATATGTGAAAGACTGGCAGATGAGCTGGTTTGGGGAGAAAATCAAGCATTTTCTTTTAGACAAGTTTGAAATATGGAAGCAGGCAGTTGGGTATGAGTATAAATTTCAGAAGATAAGTCTGGGCTAAAGGTACAGTTTTTGAGATTCAAAAATATGCCACTGGTATTTGAAGCCATTTCAGGGAATGAGATCATTCAGGTAGACTGCATGGAGTGAAAAGATAATGGGACCTAAACATAGCCTTAGGCTGTCTGTTTGGGCTGCTATAACAAAATATCCCAGACTGGGTAATTTATAATAAACAAAATTTATTGCTTACAGTTTTGGAGGCTGGAAAGTTCAAGATAATGACACCAGTAGATTGAGTGTCTGCTGAGGGTTCTGTGGTTCGTAGATGACACTTTGTTACTGTATCCTCATGTGGTAGAAAGGACATACAAGCTCCCTCTGATTTCCTCTATAAGGGCACCAATCCCATTCATGAGGGGTCTGCTCTCATGACATAATCTTCTCCCAAAGGCCTCACTTCTTAATGCTATTGCATTGGAGATTAGGTTTCAACATATGAATTTTGGAGGTATAGAACATTTATATCATAGCAGAGCCCCAACATTTAAGGAAATATTTGAGAAGATAAAGGCCATAAAGGAAAATTAAACAAAGTGTCCAGTAATATAGAAAAAATCATGAATACAGAAGTATCATGAACACAATGAAATACAGTGTTTTAGGAGGGTATGTGTAGTCAACATTTGCAAATATACCTCTGGTAAAAGTTGGGGACTAAAGACACATTTACTTAACTCTTTTTAGCTCTACTTAACTACTTACTGAATCCACAACTGCTACCACCCCCCAAAGAGGGGAAAAATAGAAAAAATGGAGCATTTGACAGTATGTACAATAAAACTAGAGAATAATCACTATCTAAAATAATATTTCCAGAAACAATGAAATTAAGATCAAAGTGGGGGGAATATATGAAAACAGTATATATTTCTACAAATTTTGAGCTTGGAAAACAGTATTTTTCTGAGAGTACTTTTGTGAGAACTGAAGGGCTCAGCCAAATAAACTTTACTTGGATCAATAAGGATTAGAGCCATGGTGAAGCACACAACAGAATGACAAAGAACATGCAACTGAGGGAGCCACTATACATATCTGATTCTGTCTTAACACATATTAAAAATAACTAAGACACTGGCAACATAAGGCTTGGGAGATAAAGACATTAGTTAACTAAAAATTGGCCTTGCCATTTGTCTTAATCTGGGTTCTTTAGAAAATAGAACCTGTTTTCTAACACTATTTGGGTGACGGGCACACCTATAGCCAGGACTCAAGCATTACAAAATGATCCATGTAACTTAAAACATTTGTACCCCCTTAATATTTTGAAATTAAAAAAAAATAAAATAAAATAGAGACTGAAGTCCTGATAAGAAAATTAAGTGCTGATGATTTTTTTGAGAAATTCAATCCAAATGCAGGGACAGTGGATGAAGTGGTAAGCTAGGTAGAAAAGGATGGGGAACTACGCAAGGTAATGTGTTACTCTTCTGGCCAAGAGAGTAGAATTTTGAACATGTACATCCTCTCAACTACAAAGGAGGTCTCCAGATAGGCAGTAGAACAATCTTCAGAGCATCCCATGGCAGGAAGAAAGACATTTAAGAGTCTTCTTTGGAAAAGATATTCAAAGAAGAAAGAAGAGATCAGATAATAGGCAATCAGACAAGAAAGGAAGTGAAAATTGCAGTAGTAGAGTATGTGGAAACCATAAAGTCATTTCAGAAATAAAAGTTAAGATCAAAAACAATAACAAAAAAATAGAAATATATTTTAAAAGTCAATGAAATGGAGGACAGATATAAGTAAATCACTTAAATTAGATACCCATATCAGCCATGAACCACATCAATGTAATCCATCCCCAAATCCTACCAATTCTACCCAAAACATATACTTTAAATTTGTCTGCCTCTAGCTCCATCTCCTTTCTAGTTCAGGATAAAATCACCATCATCTCTTGTTTTACCATCATACTTTCACCACTGATCCTCTCACTTCTACCCTTGCTCCAAGCCAGTCCTTCTCCTGGCAACAGAGTCATCTTTAAAAATACAAATATGTCATTGTGGTTTTGATTTGCATTTCTCTAATGCTTAGCTATGTTGAGTATTTTTTTATATGTTTGCTGGCCATTATTCTATCTTCTTTGGAAAAGTGTCTGTTCATTTCTGTTGCCCATCTGTTGATGGAGTTGTTTGATCTTTTTTATTAATTCTTTTGAGTTCTAAATAGATTCTTGCTATCAGTCCTTTATCAGAAGTGTAGAGAGCAAGTATTTTCTCCCATTTTGTAGGTTGTTTATTTGCTTTATTGATAGTTTCTTTGGCTGTGAAGAAGCTTTTTAACTTGATCAGATTCCATTTGTTTATTTTTGTTGCTACAGCGATTGCTTTGAGGGTCTTCGTCAAGAATTCTTTGCCTCGGCTGATGTCTGAAAGTGTCTTCCCAACATCTTCTTCTAGGATTCTTGAGGTTTCATGCCTTAGGTTTAAGTCTGTTATTCATCTTAAGTGTATTTTTTTGACAGGTGAGAGGTAGGGATCAAGTTTCATTCTTCTGCATGTAGCTATCCAGTTTTCCCAGCACCATTTATTGAAAAGGGATTCTTTTCCCCAATGTATATTTTTGTCTGCTTTATCAAAGACTAGATTACAATATGCATATTGTTTCAACTCTGGAATCTCAGTCCTGTTCCATACAAGCCGAAACTCAAATCAAAAAGACAATACCTTTTACTATAGCCCCAAAGAAAATTAAATATCTAGGAATATATTTAACAAAAATAAGAAAGACTTATACAAAGAGAACTATAAAACACTAAAAAAAGAAATTGTACAAGATGTAAAAAGATGAAAAATCTACCTTGTTCATGGATTGGTAGAATCAATATTGTTAAAATGTCAATATTACCTAAAGTGATCTACAGAATAAATGCAATCGCCATCAAATTACCATCATCATTCTTTATAGATCTAAAAAAGTAATTCTTCACTTTGTATGGAACCAGAAAGGATCTCATATATCCAAATTCATCTTAAGCAGAAATAACAAACTGGGAGGCATCAGTCTTCCAGACTTCAAGCTGTACTATAAAGCAATAATAATAAAATCCTTAACAAGCTGAATCCAGAAACATATATAAACAATTTTATGCCAAGTAGAATTTATCCAAGGAATACAAAGTTGTTTAGCATTCAAAAATCAATTAATGTAATGCACTATATTAATAGAATTAAGAATAGAACCCGCATAATCATCTCAGTAGACATAGAAAAGAAGTTAACAAAATCCACCACCCATTCATGATAAAAACTATCAACAAATGAGGAATAAAAGGGAACTTCTTTAACCTGATAAAGGGAATCTACAAACAATCTGTAGCTAGCATCATATTTGTGAAAAACAATTGTTTTCCAACTAAAACTGGGAAATAGGCAAGGATATCCACTCTTATTCCTTTTCCTCAGCGTTGTACTATAAAGTTCCAGCCAGTTTAATAAGGCAGGGAAAAAAAGGCATACCAATTGGTATGGAAGAAGTAAAATTGCCTTTATTCATAGACAACATGATCTTATATGTAAAAAAAAAAAAAAAAAAAAAAAACCTCTAAGAAATCCACACATAAAATCATCTATTAGTACTAGTAAACAAGCAAGATTGTAGGACACAGGACCAACGTACAAAAATCAGTTGTGTTTCATATATGGTTGGCACTTGAGCAACACAGGTTTGAAATAGGTGTGTCCACTAAAACAATGGGTTTTCTTCTGCCACTCTGGACAGCAAGACCAACCTCTTCTCCTCTTCCTCCTCAGCCTACTCAACATGAAGATGACAAGGATGAAGACCTTTATGATGAGCCATTTCCACTTAAAGAATAATAAATATATTTTCTCTTCCTTATGATTTTCTTAATAACATATTTTTCTTACATTACTTTATAGTAAGAATACAGAATATAATATGTATAACATATAAAATAGGTGTTAATCAACCATTTACATTATTGGTAAGGCTTCTGGTCAACAGTGGGCTACCAGTAGCTAAGTTTGGGGGGAGTTAAAGGCAGTTTTTTGACTGCACAGGGGTTGGCACCCCAAACCCCATGTTGTTCAAAAGTCGACAGTATTAGCAAGGAAAAATCCAAAAATGAAATGAAGAAAAGAATTCCATTCACAATGGCATCAAAAAGAATAAAATACATAGAAATCAATTTAACAAAAGAAATATAAGACAGGACTTGTACCATGAAAACCACAAAACATTGCTAAATAAATGGAGATATACTTCATGTTCATAAATTAGAGACTACATATGATTAAGATGGCAATTCCCTTCAGAATGATTTATAGATTCAACACAACCCCTATAAAATTCCCAGCAGGAAATTCTTTTTGTAAAAATTGACAAGCTTATTCTAAAATGCATATGCAAATGTAATGTACCCAGAATAGTTTAAATAATCCTGAAAAAGAACAAAGTTGGAGGACTTACCCTGCTCAATTTCAAACTTATCATAACGCTACAGTAATCAAGGCAATGTGGTGTTGGCATAGGATAGGCACAGAGATCAAGCGAACAGAATTGAGAATCTGGAAATAAACCCTTCCCTTTTCATTCATGGTCAATTGATTGTCGACAGATGTGCTAAGGCAACTCAAAAGGGGAAAGAACAGTCTTTTCAACAAACAGTTCTGAGATGATCAGATATTCATATGCAAAAAACAAGGGAATGTAGACACTAATCTTACAGTATACATAAAAATTAACTCAAAATAGATCATAGACTCAACCCAAGTGAAATTATGATACTTTGAGAAGAAAACATAAGGAAAAAACTTAGTAACATTGGATTGGGCAAAGAGTTTCTAGATATGACACCAAAGGCATAATCCATAAAAGAAAAAAATTTATCAAAATTAAAACGTTTGCTCTTCTAAAGGCACCATTAGAGAAATGAAAGGGCAAGGTACAAACTGGGAGAAAAGTTTATAAATCATATATCTGATAACGGACTTGTATCCAGAATGTATACAAACAACTCGTATAACTCAATAATATGAAGACAAAGCATACAATTTAAAAAGGGCCAAAAGATTTGATTAGACATTTACCAAAGAAAATACAGAAATAGCTAATAAACATATGAAAAGATGCTTACATCATTAGTCATTAGGAAGATAAACTTTAAAACCAAAATAAGATACGACTACACTCTTACTAGAATGGCTATAATGAAAAAGACAGACAATAATCAGTACTGGTGAGGGTGTGGAGAAATTAGAATCCTCATACATGTGGAAATGGAAAACAGTTTGGCAACTTCCTATAAAGTTAAACGTGTACTTACCATAAAACCTAATTCCACATGTAGCTAGATATCCACACAAGAGAAATACAGGCATATGTCCACACAAAGACTTATACATTAATGTTCATAGCAGAATTATTCTTAAGAGCCAGAAACAATCCAAATGTCCACCATTTGATGAAAGAATAAACAAAATGTGATATATCTGTGCAATGGAATACTATACAAAATATGGAAAGGAGCAAAAGCAAACTATTGATACATGCTACACCATAGATAAACCTTAAAAACATTATGCTACGTGAAAGAAGCCACATATGAAACATTACATACAAGCTAAGTATCCCTTATCCAACCTCTTGTCACCAGAAGTGTTTTGGATTTTGGATTTTTTTTATATTTATATTGGAATATTTGCATATATCTTGGGGATGGGACTCAAGTCTAAACACAAAATTCATTTATGTTTCATGTATGTCTTATACACAGAACCTGAAGGTAATTTCATGTAATATTTTTAATAATGTTATGCATGAAACAAAGCGTGCATAATTGAACCATCAGAAAGCAAAGGAGGCACATCTCAGCTACTCATATGGCCAATATGGGGTTATTTACCATCATTCTTGTATAAGCTACAAATAACCAATCATTTGTTTTACACTTCTTTATAGATAAGTACTTATCTGTGACATAGCATTAATACAGTGGAAAAATAATGTGTTCAGGCCAACTAAGCATAGTAGCATCACCAAAATACCTGTATCAACTGTTAGACAACAGCAACAACAAACGACAGCAGGCTTTCAGTCTCCACCTACAATTCTGTGTTTTGATTAAAAGGTTACTATACGCTGTATTTCTTTTTTAGGTGGGAAGAAACATCAGAAGCAGTTGAGGGACCAGGAAGTGGGAATGAGGAGGCATTCTGCTGGATGGCTTTTTAAAATGTTTCCTCCAGAGTCAGCTGCCTCATTAACGATGGTTTTTGTTTTAGAAGTCTCTCTCTGGTTTTATAAAATGCACACTGCTCTAGACCTTCGATCTGCCCATCACACATTTTCACCATGTCATCTACAGGCGCTTTTCTGCAATGTTACCGTCGTATTCATTGTCACTGTTATCACAATCACCTTGATTCAGAACCAGTTCAGCTATTTCACCATCAGTCCATGAATGAATAACCGGAGCCTCATTATCAATGTTAAAAACATCTTCAATGTCTACTTCTTCCAGCTTGCTGACAGACCCTGAAGACAGATTTTTTTGCATATGAAAGGAGGTCAGACATCATTTTTTCTCACTCGACATACAGACTCCTCCGAAGTCACCACCTTGTTCATCATCATCGCTGAACACAGCTGCAGGACAGAGGCTGTGCCAGGCATGCACAGCAGGGTCTTCAGTCACCGTGTGCCCAGCACTGGCAACAGCACGTACAGCATCCGTCATGCTAAACTCCTTTTGAAAACTTTCCACCTCTGCTCACTGCTGCTAACGTGCAGTTCAAGAAATTGCTTTTATACTTACTGTTCACTGATCTAAGGAGACCCTGGTCACATGGCTGAATTAATGAAGTCACATTTGGGGGAAAGTACATGGTATAAACATTATTTTTGATGAGAGTTTTAGCTGGCGGATGAGCAGATTTTGTCAAGGAATAACAAAATCTTCCAGTTGTCATCTAGTCCAGCTTCCCTGGAGTGAGCATGAGCAGCTGGTACAAAATGTTTGTGAAACCAATCAGAAAAGATGCCCCTGGCAATCCCATGCCTTTTTGTTAGCATAATATAGACCGGTATGAAATTTACTTCTTAAAAACAGCAAGGACACAAGCTTTTCCCTATCACAGCAAGTTTATACTTACACGTGCTGCTGCATTAGCACCTCCCAGCATAGTTATTCTGTCCTTGGCGTTCTTGATTCCTACAGGGGCTGTCTCATCAGTTGCAGTCAGTGTCCTTCTGGGTCAATGACACAAAAACAGTGATATTTCATCAGCTTTATGCAATTGCTCTGGCATCAGACTTTCGTCAGCAATGACGTTGGCAAACTCATCAATGAATTTCTCTGCTGTTTCATAGATAAGCAGATGCTTTATCACCACAAATTTTTTTTCTTAATTTATTTTTTGAGACAGGGTCTCACTCTGTCACCTGGGCTAGAGTGCAGTGGCACCATCATAGCTCACTGCAACTTGTAACTCCTGGGCTCAAGTGATGCTCCCGCCTCAGCCTCCTTAGTAGGTAGGACCACAGGCACATGACATCATGCCCAGCTAATTTTTCTACTTTTTGTAGAGATAGGCTTCTCACTCTTTGCTCAGGCTGGTCTTGACCACCTGGCCTGAAGTGATTCTCTTGCCTCGGCCTCCCAAAGTACTAGGATTACAGGCGTGAGGCACCAGCACCCAGCCCACCACAAATCTTTAAAAACTTAATTGTGTCTTTTCTTAAATTTCTGCAATCAGCCTGTTGGATATTCACAGTTCCCTTCAATTTTCAGTTCGTCATGACAGTTCTTTGCTTGTTTCACGATCAGCGTATCATTCAGTGGCGTGTGTTCGCTTGCGATGTTAATGGAGTCACTCTTTTAATACGCAGTTGAGATCTTCATTTTCAGCTTTTCCCAGTGTTTTTCTATTTTTCAATAATTTCTGTTTATCACTTTAGCATAGAACGTTAATAGTTTATCCTTCTGTTTCTTCAAGTCATATACAGTGGTCATTCTAACACCATACCCTTCTGTGAAATATTTCACACTCAGGCTGCTGTCCAGTTTCTCCAACAGTTTGATTTTATGTGCGTTGATTAACATAAACATGTCCTCTTTTTCTGATCACTGTTACCCATGCGGGTATCTGTAGGCCTTTTTGATATTTTCGACAGTATCTTTACAGCACAGAGCAGACAACAAGCGGAATACCCAGTAAGTAACGCACACAGGTCTTGGCTCCATGTGGGGTTTCATGGGGAGCCTGTAGCTAGTGCACCGGCCCGCACACGTGCATTCCACTACCATCTGTGGCTGTGCTTGTGGGGCGATGGGTGTGCACGGATGGGATATGTTGCAGCTGAAGGAGACTGGGAGGCTCTTTTTTCCCTTGAGAACCCCAAACAAGCCGTGTGCTGTATGCCTGCCTGCATTTTGACTTCGACCCATCACATGAATGAGATCAGGTGTGGGATTTTCCACTTGCGGTGTCACACTGGTGCTCAAAAGTTTCAAATTTTGGAGCATCTTGGCTTTTGGATTTTCAGGTTAGGGATGCTCAACCTAATCCTAAGGTATTGTATGATTCCATTTGTATGAAATATCCAGAAAAAGGAAATCTATAGATAAAGAAAACAGGTCAGTGGTCACCTGAGGTTGAAAGTAGAGGCAGAATTGACTGGCAAATGGGCACAAAGAAATATTTTGGGATGACAGAAATGTTCTAAAACTGGATTGTGATGATGAGTATACAATTCTATACATTTACTAACAGTCATTGAATTGTACCCTTAAGATAAGTGAATTTTATAGTATGCAAATTATGCTTCAATAAAGCTCTTAAAAGAGGTGACATGGCTTGGGTCATAGGTCTCAGAGGAGAGGTGGTAGGAAGTGGTAACTGATGGCGGAAGACATTACGTTAACAAGCAGGTAAAATGGGGTGATCACAGTCTTGATCTGGGTTACTACATAGGTTAATATATCCACAAAACAATACTTATGCTTCACTTTTCTACCATGGACAATTCTTAAACATACTCTTACAACATGTATTCTTATAAGATATATTCTTATAATATATTCTTATATCCTTACCCTTTAAAATATAAGTTTCATGGCAGCAGAGATTTTTGCTTGTTTTTCACAGCTGTTCACCCAGAGTCTGTGGCAGGGCCATGAATAAATATTTGCTGAAGGAATGAACAGCTGACAACCAGGGGACAGAAAACCACCTTTGGGAGGAGTTCAAGCCAGGTGGCTCTTCCAAGGCACTCAGGGCATAGCCCTGGTCGGCCCTTTAACCTGAACCACTGGCTGGGCTCAGGAAGCTCTGCTCCCTCACCGCCAGGCCCACCCCACCCCTTAGCAACACTGTATCGTTGTCCCGTTAGCAACACTGTATCATATCTCATGCCAAGGTATTTCGGTTGGAGATGAGACAATATTGTCACCTCATCTTTCCTCATCTTAACTTCTTTTTAAAGCTCAATCTTAAAACAAGTTAGTTAAAAATGCTTCCTGGGACTCACACCGTTTACTCAGCTCCTGCTATTCTGATTGCCATAGTTTTCACTTTATCTTTTGAATTTTTCCTCCATTCTTCTGCATTTCTAACTGATAGAATGTCTTTGACTTGTCACCTTCTAAGAACCCAACAATGAAAAGCAAAAATACTTCTTAAATACCCATGCTTTAGCAGGAGAATGGTTTTCTCCTGTTTCCTATTGCACTGCTAGTCGGTTGCATTGCTTCACCCTGCTCTGGAAGATGCAGTGTTTACAGCTGCACCTAGCCAGACAGTCCACTATAAGGGCCCTGATTTAGATCTTGCTGGGAAATCACCTACAACGCCAAGCTCTTTGTCTTACCCATTGTCTCCCAGACTGTGTAAAAACCTTTGCAGACTGATCTCCCATTAAATTTTTAAAAGGCAGGAGAAAAAAGAACCAGAACAACCCTAATGTAAAATTCCTACATTTCTGTCCCATTAGCAACAACTAACCTTTTATCTTTTTATTTCTTGCATATGTTCTCCCCATACCTACACACACGTGCATGCACACACACACACACACACATTCACTTTCATTTTCCTTGCTTGCTTGCTTGTATTTAGTTCCCAATCCTAAGTATTTGAGCTGAATTCTGTATTCCATTCATTAGTGTCATCGCAGAATATATCACATCTTCCCGAGCTCATTTATCATTCCTCCTGCCCTCTCAGCATCATTTTAAATATGCAAAGTCTCATCACCAGTATGACGGTCCCAGCAGCAATTGTAGCTGCCCTTGTGTGCGAAAAGAAATAAAGAAAAGATTGCAGAAATATGATGTGAAGACATAGCCTGCCTTGGAATCATGCATTCATTCATTTTTACGCATCCAGAAAATTTTTATTAAATTCCTAATACGTCAAGGTCACTGTGGAGATGCTTCAAGGAATGCTAAGACATAAAAACAATCTTTTCCTTCGAGAAATTTGCTGCCGAGTAGTGGAGCTAAGAGAGGTATGAAAGAAAAGGGGAGGGGATGATAAATGCTAAGCGCCTGAGCAAGTGTGGGTTTCCAAGGAGAGCAAGTCTGTAGTCAGAGCAAGCGCCATGAAGGCAGTAGCTTGGTGATGGCATTTGGTATTTGAACCGGGCCTTAGAGGATGAGTAAGATTTGCAAATAGAGACAGGGAGGCAGAGGAAAAGGAATTCTAGCGGGAGGGAGCAGCATGAACAAAACCCATGGGAACAGAAGAGCTTAGATTGTGTGTGAGAACAAGACCATCACCAAGACAGGGGCTCCTCCGTCACCAGGCGCTCCCAGAAAGCAGAGCAACGACCCAGGCGCCCGAGTCTCACTGAGAGATTCTGTTGGATGGCTCTTCCCACCTCTCCCTGGAGGGCCAGCTCCTTCTCACACCTTCAGCTCTGAGGTTATATGTCACCTCCTCAAAAAGGTCCTTCTCTGACCATCACATCTACAGTAGGACTCCTTCCTGCCAGTGTTCTTCTCTCAGCCCCTGTCTTTCAAATCATAACATATGTCATAATTTATAATCATTTTGTTGATATGTTTGCTTACTTGTCTGTTTCCAACAGTAGCATCTAAGATCTCAGATAACACAGATTGTGTCTGTTTGCTTAGTGCCTGAAAACTAGTCGGAGTGTAATTACTATTAGTTGATTGAATTAATGAATAGTTGCATTACGAATGAACAAGCGAATGTTACTTTTTTTTGAGAGCGGGCTTGATGGATTCATTTTATTTATTTATTTATTTTACGTTTAATGAGTGCATGCTTTATTACTTGTCTTTAAAGCTTTCACCAAAGTTCATTTACTAAATTTATATTCTAAATCGCAGGGAGAAGTCAAATTATGACTTTCATGGGACCTAGGCATTTTTTGCCTTCATGGGCCTCTTCCTTCAAAGAAAATTAAAAATTATGTTTTATAACTCTGTTGGTATAAATATCAATATAATCCAACTTGAATTATGTTCACTATTTCCTTTTGATTTTAAAAGAAATGAAAACATCAGGGACCTCTAAAAGCATCGTGGGACAGGTGCTGTATCTCCTGTACCTAACAGATAAGTCAGCCCTAGGAACAGCAAAATATTTTTAAAGCGTTGATAGGAAGCAAGGCTAGACAAACAATTTACAATAAGATTGTGGAAGGTCTTGTACATTAGATTTTTGTGTTTAGTAAATGTGAACTTTATTTAGTAGGCACAAAAAATCACAGCGTGAGTCTGAGCTAAAGAATAGTGTGGCTTTCATACGCCAGAGCCACTGTAGGAAGAGGAAACTGCGGGACAAAAAGAGAAGACGGTGTTCAGGGAGGACCCCACAAGGTGAAAGAGATCTGAACTGTGCTGGTGAGAGTGACGGGGATATTGGAAGAACAAAAGCAGATCTGAGAGAACTGAGAATTTCTCTTACAGCTGACTCTCTAGGGAGGGTGGATTCAAAGTACGTTGTGACTTTGAGCCAGGACTGGAGGAACAGTGTGATCGGGAACAGAAATAGTGGCATCAGGAGAAGGCAGACGTGGTGGGGAACACGATGGGTTTGGTTTGAGGTATGTTTAGGGGAAGGGGTGCTGGCAGAACAGCCAAATGGAATGTTTTAGCAGCCAGGCACTCAGACATGTAAGCCTGGACTTCTTTAGCTTCAAAATGTTAAACAATGTTCAACCAACCTCAAGATACTTTAAAGCAGTAAAGAAGGGCTGGCTGATTTGTCCCAATCATTCTCCCCAGTAAGAGGTCCCCGTAGTCTCCCACCTTTGCATTCTTCTCAGCCAAGGAAAAGAGAGATTCAAATGAATTCTTTTCTTAGAGAAAGTAAATGTAGGGTTCAATGAGTTCGTCCTTCTTCTTCATGGGCTCTAATTTAATGAGCTAACTGGTCCTAGATGATTAGCTTGATATTTTTAATTAGTAGAGTCTTAAAAATTTTTTCTTCTATAAACCTGATATGCAAGTACAAGGCCTGCAGCATTTCAACAGGTCCCGGCCAAAAAGAAAACTGGATGGGAGAAAGGCAACGTCAGCACCAGAGGCCCAGGAATGATGAGAGCTGCACGGCTCCCAGTGTCAGTGCTCACACCGTGTGAAACAGACGTTGCAGTGGGCAACTTCCCCCAAGCCCCATCTCTCCCTAAGTTACTGGGCCGTCGTGAATTTTTGTTATCAGAATCAGGCTGTATCACTAGAGTGATGAGAGTAATAGCTAGGTGGAATTTTAGAAGTCTATCCTTTTCTCACAAAGTTCTTCTGAGACATTCAAACTTTTACATTTTACTATGAAACCAAGCCATGATATCACAGGTGGAGTGTCTTCTTAATTAATATGTATGAGCCTCTGCCGTTCTATTTGTAAAATGAAGGAAATACTAGCGGATAGCTCATGGAATAGCAGTGAGGAGTAAATGAATTAGTTTATCTACTAAGAGAGTGCCCGTTTCATATTAAATGCTCAATAAATGTTAGCTTTTTAATTTTCATCCTGGTAGCTCTCATCCAGAGTCCTTCCTTTATCTACTACATTTTATTTCATAAAAATGGAAATTGTACATTATCTGCATCAAAATCCCTTAAACATCCTGTTAAATATAGATCTCAGGCCACACTCTAGACCAATGGAATAGTGATCTCTGGGAATGAGCCCAGAAATCAGCATTTGCACAATTTTTTTAAAGATATTTCAGTCTCCCTAGAGTTTGAGACCACCAGCCTACTGGGAGTCCATAATGTATAGATGAAATTTCTGCCCTGGACTCCATGTCCTGCTACTTGGGCCAGCTATGAAATGCATTCCGACACCTAGAACCCCAAGAAAGAGATGTGCTGATTTCTCAAGGCACAGTGGGGCCTGGGTCAGGCTAAGGTCAACAAGAGCACACTGAAGACCACCCGACTCCTGCTGCACTCCTCAGCCTTGTTCTAGAAAACTACCTCTTGGTCTGTGGTGCTCAATTCCTGGCCTGCAGTCCCTGGAGAGTGCTTGCCACAGCTCCCAGCCTTCCTGGAAGGAGGTCTGTTTAGAGGGGACTGATGCTTTGAATACATCTGTCACCGCATCAACCAAGTCACATACACAACAAACGTGATTGTTGCTGCCTCCTGCCTGTGAATTACCTGATTCCCTGGCACACCAGCAAACCAGATGATTTGTTTTGAACCACAGCTCAAACTGGATGAGACATTTGAATGTAACTCCTTCGAGTAACCTCACCCCAGAGCAGCTACTGCATGTCTCATATGTTAAGTATGAGAATCTTGCCACATCCTCATAGCAATTACAGTACAAAATAGTAAGTCCTTACTTTTCCATAGGTCTTTATGGTTGGTTGTCAAAGAACTTTCATGCCCATTAGCTAGCATACCCTCGCAATGAGAATTAGAAAAAAACAGGCATCTCAATAGATTCTTGTTACCTCTAGTCACACTACTGTGCTATTGAACACTGGAACTTATTCTTTCTATCTAACTGTATGTTTTTGCCCATTAACTAATCTCCCTTAATCCCACCTCCCACCCTTCCAAACCTCTGGAACCCATCATACTCTCTACCTCCATGAGATAAACTATTTTTGTTCCCATATGTGAGTAGGAACATGAGTATTTGCCTTTCTGTGCTTGGTTTATTTTATTGAACATAATGACCTCCAGTTCCACCCATGTTGCTGCATGGATGTATAGCATGCATGGCCAATGTAGTATTCCATTGTGTATATGTACCACATTTTCTTTATTCGTTTATCCATTGACAGACACTTAGGCTGATTCCATATCTTGGCTGTTACGAGCACTGCTGCGATTAACATGAAAGTACAGGTATCTTTTTGACATACTGATTTCCTTAATATTGTTTTTTCCATGGATATTGTTCCATTCAATATTCAAACTGTAATTGGTTACTTGGAAATCTATGTATAAATTGAGCAAGCACCCTGACTGTAATGGATATTAGGAAAGTGAACCATCAAATATTTTTGTATACAAAGAAGATATTAAGGGTTTTGAATGTATATCTAGGAACACTATAGTTGTATTACCTTTTATAAAAATTACATATCATGATGTTCTATATTATATAGATGGTAAATGTGTGAAACAGTATTTTCATTATTACATAGTATTTTACTGGGTTACATTTTATAATCCTATTGTGTGAGTTTGATTGGAAAATGTAATATTAATAGGAAAACATGTAAGAGTTGATTTTGTTTAAAAAGTTTGGTTATTCTTGGATTGATCATACTGTTTTTGTGGTAGCTGGAATAAATATCCAAAAATCTTTTGAAAGAAAAAAAAAACAGGCATCTCTTCTGCTTTATAGAAAATGAATCATCAAGGAGTTTATGTAACTTACCTAACTTTATCTAACAGATTCCAGGCTAGCATGGGACATGATTTGCGATACTCTGACCCCTTGGTGTGGGCTTGTCCTGCCCACCCACTCCACCCCCCAATGCTGCCTCCAGTTGTCGTGTCACCAGGGTAGAGATTAGGGTCACTGCCTCTGGGTCTACACTTTGAATCTTGAGCCATCACTCAGTAGCTTTGTGACCTCCAGAAAACGCACCTCCCAGGGGTTAGGTAAAGACACACTGTAAAGCACTGTGCCCGGCACACAGTCAACACCCCATAGTTGTCACTTGTTATTGTCACTGCCATTATCATTCACAACAGACTTCACTGACAGCAGGGACAGTGGTTCTGACCAACATGGCTAAGATTCCAGCAGGAGTCTCTCCTCTCCTACATACCCTTTTTTGGTAATAGGACAAAATGGTTATTATGTTCCATTTTTGTCCTTTTTGCTTTGATAAAACAGAGAGACCCTTTGGAACTTATTCTCCAATTGTCAAGAACATTAGACTAAATTATTACTATATGATATTGTGTTTAACACAGGGGATAAAATTCTTTTCCCAGAGAGATGAACTTAAACTGTACCCTTGTCCCAAATCAAATGAGTTCATTTACTCTGTTTTGTTCCATCACACAAGTATTGAAGAGACGCACCGGATCAGATGAGTAGGCGAGTGATGATCAGGCAAGGAAAAGATGTTGGATGAATTTCCCTGATACCTGCTTGGCTTTGTGAGTTTGTTCCTGACTAATTTCTCAACAACACCTAGAAATTCAGGATGAATATATTAAATAAATGAATAAACAAAAATTTTGGCTCTCAGGGAACCATTTACCTTAGATGATGTAATTATGACTTTCATTTAATTACAGTCAGGGGAAGTTTATGAACAACAATTCACTTCATCACCACTACTGTATACATTCTTTGTTCCACATATAACACTTACCAGGACCCTAACAGGATCCTGGGGGAGATGGCACAGGGGGCAGGAGAGTAAGACACCTGTCAGGCTAAGAGCCATGGAGCTTCTCAGTGTAGAACAAACTCCCGACAGAGACATCTTCGAAGACAAGCATGTTAACACAGTAGCCTGTATTCTCTGAACTTCTAGTGGGGATGGTCTCCTTCCCTCCTGCCTTTACTCCTCCCCACCCCACTCCCCTGAAGCGGTTGGTACCGTGGGAATTTCTCACATCCAGCCAGGACAAATGAAGCATGACACAGGAGGCCGTGAGCATCAGAGTGGCCATCACATGTGGAGAAGTGACCCACAAGGGGGCTCTAACCTAAGAAAATGGCTCATGAGAAAACAAAACTTCTACCAGAAATATTCCCAGCAGCACCATTTTTAAGGAGAAACATGTAAAGAACTAAAAACCACATGAGTATGTAGAAGGGCCAGAAATACCATGATGGAAACCAAGATGGAATACTACAGAGCTTAAAAATAACAAGTTTGTGGAATATAAACATGTAGAAATGCTCATATAAAACAGTATGAAATGGAAAGTCACAACAATCCATGTTAAAATTAATTTATATGTCTGCATCTCATTGTTGAACAAAATGCTATAAAAAACCTCACAGCCCAAGAGATTAGAATCCTTATGAATTTATGCTATCTCAACTTACATGGACCACACAACTATATTACTGTATTACTACATTTCTTTAGTAAAGGCATTTGCTCAGTCTGGCAAGTTCTATTTCAGACTCCCTCCACCAGCCTCAAACTTCCCAGCCTTCTCGTAACAAAATGCTAGAAGCTGTTTGTGATTCTCACCATGCCTGCTCACACTTAGCAACATAATCCCTCCCCTTCCCTATGTTCCAGCCCCCCTGGCCTTTTGGATCTTTGAATTTGCCACATGCTTTCTTTTCTTGAGGTTTTCCCCTGTGCATTTCTCTTGCCTCAAGTCAGTCGACTAGACTTAAGTTTCGTGGTTATGTGCTTCCACTGTTATCATTACTCCTAGGAGCCTACACTTTTGCCTTCAGAGCACTTAGCCCACTTTGTAATTATAAATGTATTTACATGGTTATTGTTTTATTGTGTCTTCCTCTACCAAAAAGACAATAAGCTCCATGAGGAATGTGATGATTAGTTTTAGGTGTCAACTTGATTGGGCCAGAGGGTGCCCAGATATTTGGTCAAACATTATTCTGGGTGTTTGTGTGAGGTGTTTTTGGATGAGATTAATGTTCAGATTGGTAGACTGAGTAAAGCACATTGCCCTCCCTAATGTGACAGGCCTCAGCCAATCACTTGAAGACCTAAATAGGATCAAAAGGCTGACCCTCTCCAAGGTGAGAGAGAATTCTTTCTGCCTGACTGCCTTTGAACTGTGACACTGGCTTTTTTCCCTGCCTTCAAGATCCTGGATCTTGAGCCTGCTGGCCTTTGGACAGGCACTACACCATCAGTTCTCCTGGTTCTCAGCCTTCAGACTCAGACTGGTCGTAAACCATCAGCTCTCTTGGGTTTCCAACTAGCTGACTCACCCTGCGCATCTTAGGACTTGCCCATTTTCCTCATCACATGAGGCAATTACTTGTAGTAAATCTCTTTCTAAGATATATACAACCCTTTAGTTTTGCTTCTCTGGGTAACCCTGATACAAGGAATAATACCTGGGATGTGCACAGTCACGTATCTACCTAGCACCAACACAGTGCATGGCCTAGACTGGTTGTCTAATACAACTTTACTGAACAAACATATGTATGCATGTACAGGTGGATGGATGGATGAGAGGATGGGTGGATGAAGTGATGTGAATATAATATTCATTATTTTATGAATTTGTTGTTTTATGAAATTGTTTTATTTTTTCCACAAAAAATTCCCTTTGGTATATGTAGATTATTGAATAATACCTGCGCTTACTTGAGTAGTGCTCTCTGTTTTTCAAAGCATTCTCATAAGCAACAGTAAGTTTTTTTATTCTTAGACCTCTGTGAGGTCAAAATTATTCCATATTCACATTTGAAGAAGTGGAGGGTCAGAGAAATTAACTAATTTTCCCAAGCTCATACAGTGAACGAAGTGGTAGAGCAAGATCAAGAATCTAGACCTTTTAGTTTCTTGCCAAGGATGAGCTTGGACCCCTCTGCCTCTGCAGCCACTTGTAGGCCACTGTGTCCACTGTAGAGTGCACTGGTGAGCCCTGGGGGGCTGAACAGCACACAGCACTATCCTGATGGGTCTTTCTGCTGTTCAGGAATGACAGGAGGTGAAAGTGCCACCACCTGGGGAGAGGGTCTTGGCCAGGGCCATGTGGTCTGAAATGCGGAGGTCCTCAGTGGTGGTCAGGCTTGGCTCTCAGGTCACTCTTTCACTGCAGCCCACAGTTGTTCGGTGCCTCATTTTCGGTGTTACTCTGGTGCTCATGCAATAGTCACATCAAACTGTCGATTAATGAGAATTGCACAGGTGGCTCCACAGACACCAAACTCAGATGCAGCACAACAGCATGGCTAGAGCATGGGCTCACAGTCCAAGCCCTTGGGTTGAGCCCCCAAGGTGTGGTCAGACAAGTCAAATGACACGGAGAAGTCAAGGAGAGCCAACATGTAAATTCCAGCACTGACTGTCACACTAGCAAAGCCATGACTTTGTTTATTATCTTGTTAGTCCTATCTGACTATTTACAAAAATACAAACTCAAAGGCCAGAGGTGTGGCAGGGGAGGGCCTACAGTGTAAAATAACAATAATCAAATGAGGGTCTGGTTCACAGTTTGGACGCAGAAAACCCTTTCCAGTGCCATATGCTTTTAGTGCACCCTTCCTATCATTTCAATTTCACATCCTGTTAGAGCCTTCATCTTCTTTTCAGCCACTGTCTACAGCAGCTTTCATAAAGAGCCTGATGACAGCTGTGTCTGCTGGGAAAGCCACAGCCTCATTTTTCTCCCCTTAGCCGCATCTTAAGACTGTGATAGTTGCCACCACGTTAAAAGGTGGGGGTGGCAAGGCCAGCAGCGTAAGGGATGCTTATTTCTTCCCTGACAGCATCTGTACAATTCCAGCGGCTGCCTCCAGGCCAATGGCAGTTGGTACCCAATGTTGACTGCATAGGCCCAATGCTGGGATTTACCCCAGATAAGGGCAACTAAAAAAAATTGGGAGTTGAATGCCCATTGCATTTTATGTGCATTGCCTTTTATGCCTTTGAATGTGCATTTTGTATTAAGTTACTAAATTTTTGTCTTACGCTTTTGCATTATAATACTAAAATGATAGCATAGTTCATTATTCGAGGGGCACAGTGTAAGAAGATTAAAGCAAACAAATCCAATAATGAAAATAACTACCATTTTTAACACTTCATCTGTTATATTTTTCATTTCTGACAATAACTAATTTTGCTAATAAGGAAAATGTGATTCAAGATGCTAGAAGAGACTTACTCAGTAGGGAGTAGAGTTGGAAATCAGGAGATTAAAAGCCTCTTGCCAACTATGTTATTAATTAGCTGTGTGGCCTTAGGTAAGTCTCTTTGCCTCTCTGGGCTTCAGTTTCTTTTTGGAAAAAGGAAATGAGTGAGTTAGACTTGCAGATGGACTAGGTCTTTTTTTGCTCTAGATATCTTCATGATGAATCTTATTACTCTCCTTCATCATTGATTATTCTAGGTCTTGTTTTGGAGTTCTGTTTTTGTTTTTCTTAATCCACATAATTTTCTCATTATCCGACTTTAAACTTATCACTTCTCAGAGAGGATTTCCCTGGCCAATCCTGCTAAAATAGCCTGCCCATTCTCTTCCACTCATTACCACATCACCAGGTTTTATTTTCTTCATGAAACTTTCCCTTCCTTCCTTCCTTCCTTCCTTCCTTCCTTCCTTCCTTCCTTCCTTCCTTCCTTCCTTCCCCCAAGAAAATGTAAGCTTTATGAGGACAAGGCTGCTGTCTGCACTGCCATGCTTAAACACCAGTGTTGGATCTCCAAGTACTTACGAAGTCTACACACCCACAGCATGGCATATACTACTGCCACAAACTGGCCGCCATTTTCCCTGATAGAACAAAGCAAACAATCAATAAATATAGGTTGATTAAATTAATGAATAAATCCAATTTGTCTCAAGTTCATTTGATTCTGCTACAGAAAACTCTGGAACTGTGCTGTTCAATATGGTAGTCAATAGCACATGTGGCTATTTAAATTTAAAGTAATTTAAAGTAAAAGTAAAAGTTCAGACCCTCAGCCCCACCAGCCACGTTTCCAGTACGCAGGAGCCATGTGTGGCTAGTGGCTTGCATTAGCAGACAGTGCAGAACAGAACATCTCCATCATTGCAGAGGGTTCTACTGAAGAGTGCTTGGCCCTTCCTCTCTATCCTCACCATGATCACTCACCTGCATGCTTGTGACAGCCTTTCAGCTGTTCTGAGAGTACTTTCCTTCTGCATTAGTCCCTTCTCCATACTACCCCATTTATTTACTTCATTTATTCACGCAGCAAATATTTAAGGAGAACCTTCTATATCCCAGGCACTGTGCTAGGCACAGAAGACCAAACAAGGCACCAGTCAGGTCTAGTCCTGACTCAATTAACTCACAGGATAGAGAAAATGTGTGTATGTCATTCCCATGCTTAAAGACTAATGTTGGATTGTCACAGGGTCCCAGAACCCCATTGCTGTGCTCTGCAGGATACAGCAAAGTCCTCTCTGCTGCTTCAGAAGGGCGCCAGCTGAAATGACGGCTCCTGTATGTGGGGTGTGAGTGGCGGTGGTGGTGTGTGGTGTATACGTGTGGTGCGCTGTGTATTTGTGTGGTAGGATGTGTGGTGGGGTTGTGCAGGGTGTGGCATGTGTAGTGGGGTATGCGGTGGGGTATGGGGTGAGGAGTATGTGGTTTGTGTGTGTGTAGTTGGGTGTGAGGGGGTGGTGTGTGTGGTGTGTGTGTGCGTGTGTGCAGTAGGCTGTGGAGTATGGGGTGTGGGGTGTGTGTGTGTGGTGTGTGTAGTAGGCTGTGGGTGTGGGGTGTGGTGTGTGTGTGTGTAGTAGGCCATGGGTGTGGGGTGTGTGTGTGTGTGTGTGTGTGTGTAGTGGGCTGTGGGTGTGGGGTGTGGGGTGTGTGGGGTGTGTGTGTAGTAGGCCGTGGGGTGTGGGGTGTGGTGTGTGCATGTGTGTGTGTAGTAGGCCGTGGGTGTGGGGTGTGGGGTGTGTGGGGTGTGTGTAGTAGGCCATGGGTGTGGGGTGTGTGTGTGTGTAGTAGGCCGTGGGATATGGGGTGTGTGTGTGTGTGTAGTAGGCCGTGGGGTATGGGGTGTGTGTGTGTGTAGTAGGCCGTGGGGTGTGGGGGGTGTGTGTGTGTGTGTAGTAGGCCGTGGGTATGGGGTGTGTGTGTGTGTGTGTGTGTAGTGGGCCGTGGGTGTGTGGTGTGGCGCGTGTGCATCCGTGCCGGCAGGAGGAGCTGCCGCCCAGGGTTGCACTTGCGTCCCTGGCCCCAGAGGTGGGATGCGCCGGGGGGTGGGGAGAGGGTCTGGTGCGCTCCAGCTTTAGTTCGAGCTTTTCCCCTCCCCTCCCCCGTGGTTCTGTAGCCAGTATCCCCCCCAGCACCTGCCCACTGTTCCCCATTCTCTGCGGACCCAGTCACACCTCGATGCATTTGCACAGGCCTGTCCCTCCAAGGGATTTTCTTTCTCACTTAACCTGATGAATGTCCACTCATCCTTCAAAACCCACTTCGCAGGTCCCTTTCTGTGACTCTTTCCCAGCAGTCCAGACATGCCGGGGCTCTCTTTTCTCTGTGTGTCTGCAGACGTCTGTTGGCGAGTCCAGCACGACGTCAGTGGTGCTCACTCTAACCCCTCAGTTACATAAGACTCCTCCGGCAGATCGGCGTTCCGCCAGATGAAGAATCAATTCATCATCACAGCCCCAGTGCACAAAATACAATAGGCTCCCAGTAAATGATTTTGGACAAATTGATAAATGAATGATGAATGGATGGACAAATGAGTGAATAAACGTGTAAATATTATGAAAGTGCCTGTCTGCAGTTCTCTAGGGAAGCTGCATTGGGTCTAGAACTTCAAAATAGAATAAAAGGATCATAACTGTCTGCTTCCTCTTATCAAAGAGAAAATGTTATTTTTCTTCTTACCGTTCTTATTTCCTACTTTCAATGTCCCTTCTGCCCTATTTTTCACGGGGAAAACATCTTTTCTGTCGTGCTCCCACAAACATTCCCTTGTGGCTAGCCAAAACTCTGGAACTGAATACTTCACTTCCAAATGCTCTCTGTCCCAAGGCTCTCTTTCTTTTGATGGCGGAAATGACTCTCTGCCACCAAAATGCTTACCAGCCCCTCCCAACTTTGATGTCAGGACTCCAATCAAAACTGTTTTTCACAAATTACAAAATTTTTTCATTAAATATTATTATATTACTATGTGAGTGTTTTATAAACCATTGTGAAGCAGGCCTAGCATTTCTTAATGTTTCCCAGACCTTTAAAAACATAATCAAACCAAAGAGAAAGCCCATGAAATAATTGTGCAGAGGTTCCCTCCCAGGTGCCCAACCAGTTTGTTATTTCTACAGTTCTTCAAAGGAAAAGAAGAGGGGTCCCTGACACCCCTGAACTAGCCAGTTCAATAAGCCAAATGTTAATTAACACATCCAACTTGCTCATAAACTTCTTGGGGTTTGAATAGATTTTCTTGACATTTTGGGATCTTTTAAGTGAGCAGACTCTGTTCCCTCATGTTTGCTCCTCCAAGTGACTGCGTGGACACATCATCAAAGCAGGACATGTGTGTCTTCGACCTAAAGTGCACGCCCTATAGCCCTGGCTTCTCCAGGCTCTCCCCAGCAGTGTGAGGCCCATGCCTTTCACTACAGGTTGGGGAAGGAAAAGTGGGTTATAACACATCTATAATAACTATTCCTTAGAATTACTTCAGTTAAATTTGCTAGTAGCAATTATACAAGAGCAATATTTCATCATCACAAATTCCCACTTGCTAAAATCTTTTACTAGTCACTTCATCAGCAATACTAAGAGGCTAAGCTGCATCTAGTCTTTATTAGGTCTAAAATTTTGAATATACAAAATGTGGGATATGCTTGAAAAGTAGTTGGGGAGCGGAATTAGGGGTCTCAGTAGGGGAAAGGAATTCCTCGAAAACTGATTCATGTGATTAACTGTACACCTTGGTAAATTCACTGAAAATCATTTAATTGTACACTTAAAATGGAGTGTTGGTTGTACGTAGATACAGTGGGAGCATTATGCATGTACTCTCTGGACTACTTTGACAGAGTAGGTTTCTGAATGTAACAAGATAAGTCAACTTGAGTGGTAATATATTTTGGGAAATCAGCTCACTACAAATTGTGACTGTAAACATTATACTATAAATGTTTTGTAGTTCTCCCCCAATAAAATTTTAGGAAGAAAAAAAAAAAGAACTAGCTCTCTGGCACGTAGGTATCGCTATCCCCATTTTACAGGTAAAGACACTGAGGCTTAGGGGGGTTAGTAATGATTAAGAATTATCCAAAATTGAGAATTGAGAGAAAAGAATGGCCACAAATCCTTCTAATACTGGAGTGTTTTCTAAACGGGCTCACCCAAGGATTATCTGATTCTTAAGGGGGATATACCTTCATGTGAATTCTAACTAATTAGGCCCAGACACTTTCATGTAAGATGTTCATTTGTAAAAGATGAATGAGTTACAAATGACTTTTGTCTGGTAGAAAGCAAATTATTTCTCTCCAGTAGAAAAGATAACCTTAAACTTATGGTATTATTGCCCTATAGGACATTAACTGCCTTTGTATATAACTTAGCCATCTTATTTCAGTGTTTTGTTTTTTTTCAGTGACTATAGATACCAGCTCTTAGATCCTTCTTTGATTGAACTTTGTCATCCTTCTGGTTTCTTCATTAGTGTGATAATAAATCTCTGATGTGTGCTCACATAAAAAAAAAAAATCAATTATTTCAGTAAATATGCCTAATTCACTTTGTAATTTCCCATTTAGTTCACTAGCATTTGTAATTCATTTAGCTAGAATGCTAGAGCTTGAGGAAGGGAAGACAGTTGACTTTCTTGCCTGCAGATGAAGAAACTGAGGCTTAGAGAATGTACTTCCAAATTTAAAGTACATAGCATAGCATATATCATATTTTTCCAGTTATAATTACAGGCTGCCCTATAAAATAAGTGTACCTGTTCCTCTCCATGCTGTCAGTGGTGTCCTTGATTATAAAATACTTCAGTTCGGTAGAAAGTAGTTCAACCCTTAGTGTTGAAGGTTTAGGAATAAACGTGAATTATAGAGTTTTCACATTTGTTAGAGAGAGACAGACAGTGTGCATGTATGAATTTACACATAGACAATTTTAATAATAGGTTTATATGTCACTTGTTTTCTCACAGGAAAATATTATCCCATGACTAAAAATCTGAAAGAGAATCTATGAAATCAGGAGAAAAGGGAGCAGTGAGACCAAGAGGCACAAGAGGATGGTCGAGGCTCTCCAAGCACTCCCTTGAGTTGCCTTCACTTTCTCAGAAGATGTGTCATGAGCCACACTCAGGCAGCACAATCTAGTAGGTAGAGCCGTGGGCTCTGGTCCTTGTGGACATGGCTGCTCTCCGGCTTTCTGGTCCTCAGCTGTAGCCAGGGCAGCTCCTTGCTCCTCACGCCAGGAGCCTAGTCCTCAGGGGAGTCTGAGAGAAGTGGGAGTTTTCCTGGGGGAGAGCAGCTCATCCTTGTGTGCTAAAATGTAAACTCCCTGCACTATAAAACACAGTTGATGTTTGGAAGAGCCCTAAAGAAGAAAGAGAGAGGGAGGCAAGAGAAAGGAAGAAGGAAGAAAGGAAAGAAGGAAGGAAGGAAGGAAGGAAGGGAGGGAGGGGTAGAAAGATCCAAAGAAACCACATTTTTTGGCTATCTGGCCTCTGCTTCTTTACTTGGTGACAGTCTCTCCACTACTGTGTGCAGTCTTGGCTGAGGCTGTAGATTAAGTCGGGTGCTACCTTCTAGTTGAGATTTGGACACATGGACTTACTCTAGGCCAACTAGCCAGAGTCCTAGGACTCTGGGACTCGAACAGAGAGACACAAGGGCAATGAATGTTACGAACTCATTTGCTGTAGTAGCAAGTGAGTAGTAGTACCCAGTAGTACCCAGTGAGAGCTGGGAGCAGGAGCTTGGAGCAGATGGCTGGGAGGACAGTCCACCAAAGACCCCTCGGTCTCGCTGCTAGTCAGAGTGTTTTCTTTTAGAGTGTTCCCATTAACACATTTTCTTGGCTTTCACCTTATGGCTGCTGGGGTGACTGGCTTTTTTCCTTTTCCAAACTGTCCTTATCAGTAATGCAACAATAGCTAATTTAATTAGCTGGCCTGAATGGCAGCCAGTTTGAGCTAATTTGGTTTTGCTAGTGCTCTCTGGTACACACAGAACTGATAAGCACACTTCCCTCCGGACGAGCAGTGAGGCTTGGCAGGGGGCAGTCAGAGTGACAGTGGCTCCTCCAAAGTCAGTCCTACACCTGTGGGATTTAGCACTTGACCAAAGGCAAGTTATTCTTGAGTCAGTATTCCCCAAGGGCCTGTCAACTTTGTCAGCTAAAAGAGATAAAATAGACAACCAGGAAATTGCAAAGGCAAGGTGCCCAGATGAGAGTGCTAGGAAAAAACATTCCCCTTAGCAGAAAGAACACTTGGCCAAAAATCTGGATCTCAGCCACTGACTGACCTTCCCTGCATCACTCCACCTCTGTCTCAGCTTCCCGATGCATCATAATAACCACTGCCCTGCTTCCTCGCAGGGAATATGGGCTGGAGCACGACATAATGTTGAAGACAGTGCTTTGACACACGTAAACAACCATGGCCATGGAGAGCGCTTTGATAATCAGCATACTACCATGAGCATCTTCTCTGTTCCTCAGGGACAGGATCTAAACGCCATTCCTCTTTGTGTCCCTAGCACCAAATCTGGGGTCTACACACAGAAGGTGCTCAACATGTGTTTGTCGACTGAGTTATAGAGAAATAGGGGTATGAAGACACGTGTAGAGATAGTTTAAAGTACAGAAAGGTCAACACACAACTGAGCATCGCAAAACGTAAGCCTTTTTTCAGGTCAGTATCTTAACCCTCTCCATCCTTGGTAACAGAAAAAGTATCAGAAAGACACGCTGTTTATGTCAGATTTGTTTTCATTATGTCAAAATTGGGCCAGGCATGGTGCATCATCCCTGTAATCCTAGCACTTTGGGAGGCCAAGGCAGGGTGATTGCTTGAGGCCAGGAGTTCAAGACCAGCCTGAGTAAGAGCTTTATGAGAAATAGAAAAATTAGCCGGGCATGGTGGCGCATGCCTGTAGTTCCAGCTAGTCAGGAGGCTGGGGCAGGAGGATCATTTGTGCCCAGGAGTTTGAGGTTGCTGTGAGCTATGATGATGCCACTGCGCACTCCAGCCTGGGCAGCAGAGTGCGATTCTGTCTAAAAAAAAAAAAAAAAAAAAGCTCTCCTATGTTACTGGCACATCTGCCCACCATTCCCCATCCCAAGTTCTTCCAGTGTTACTGTCCCAGCTAGGTAAAAAAGCGTGCCCGGGATAGGCTTTTGTGTTTGTTTGGGGTCTTCTTCCCTTTTAAGGACTGCATTTCAATGGAGATTAGAGTTTGCATGTACTCACATGGGATAAATGGCATATGATTGAAATGAGTAGATTTGAAAACATTTGTAATAGGAAAGATCTACATGATGATATTATCTATTTCCATTACTTTAATATGTCTTCTCATATTGGTATATGATCAAACTCATTTTAACCATCGTGACCACTGTGTTGACCATCTGTTCTCACTCCATATACCCCCTAGGTGGTCCCTTCCACTCCATGGCTTCAACCACATCCTATATGCTGGTAGCCACCAGTCTTTATATTCAACTCTGACTTCACTCCTTGGCTCTAGAAACATAACTACCTGTTGGAGGTCTCCACCTGGATCTCCTATTACACCTCAAACCCAAGATGACAAAAATTGCCCTCATCACCAAAATCTGTTTTTTCCCTAATTCTCTGTTTTTGTGGATGGCTCACAGCTTTCAAAGCCAGAACCTCAACCTTCCCTTCACACCCACTTCCAGGTAGCCACCAAGTCTATTGATTTTGCCTTCTAAATATCTTTTGAATTGAAGCCTTTCTTACCACTGAAATTCTTTTATTTGTACCTTTTCATTCCCTATCCCTCCACTCTAAATACGAATTGCTCAAAGGCAAAGATCCTGTGCCTGTCAGGCAAACAAGAAACATTTGTTCACCTGAACTGAATTAAAATCTTCTTCCCTCTGTTCCACCAGATTCTAAATCTTTAGTGAATACCAATTACTGTACTTAAGACAACCGAAGATGCAGCAGAATTTTTCGATTCTGTTGTGACAGCTATTCCAATGGACTCTAAATTGATAGCCAATCCCCAAATTTGGGATGACTACAATCTGCTTAGCTGATTCTATGCAACCTCAGTGATGGGCCTACCTTCTGGGTCTGCTGAGAAACCTGAGACATACATGGAGCACAAAGAAGTTTCTCCAGTGCTTGCAGTAAAGGCAGACCGACTCTGCCTTTTCCTTACAGATTCCTTGTCTTTGACTCTCTCACAGTTAACCCTAGAATCAGGTGTGGATTACTTTCCATAAATTCAAATTACAGGTGTATACCTGTAACACATTTAAAGTGTTTGGTAGTCCTTAATAATAATTGGTGTTCTAATAATTTTGTTATTTTATTGGCCATTTCTCTTTTAATTAGTTGTCTTCATATCTAAAATTTTTTTTTTCGTGAAGCAATTCTCCTAAAACCTTAAGGTTAGTGAGCGATGTTGCTGCATGTTGAAAAGTAGCTAAATCCATAATGGAAAATGACGGAGTCTTGAGCCAGACTGCTTCAGTTCAAATTCTAATTCTGCCACCTCTCTGTCTCAGTTTTCTCATCTGTAATATGGGGATAATGATGTGTCTGCACACTTCACAGGCTTCCTGTGAAGATTAAAAGAGCTAATTCCTATGCCACGTTTAGTATTCTACTTGGCACAACATTTGCAGGCTATGGTAATTTAACTTGATATTGAGGACTTAGAAGATATCAAAGAGATTGTGATGAAAAATTTAGTTTTATTATAAACTAAATTTGTATTTTAATTACAAAATCAAGTGCTTACCATGTATAGATTCTATGCTATGCAGTTTAACTATATGACCTCATCTAATCTTTACACTAACTTTATAATGCAGTTTAAATTATACCCATTTCACAGATGAAAAAACTAAGCCTCAGATTAAGAAATTTGCCACTTGGCACACTGTTAATAAATGACAGAACTGGAATTTGAACTCTAGACTACTGAGTCCAAAGCTAAAATTAAATAAAATACATACCAATTATTCAGAGTTCTTATGTCTTTTTAAATAAAATAAAGAAAAATATTTGGGTGAATATTAAAAAAATACTTGGATAAATCTCAAAATAAGTATGCTGAGTGAAAGAAGCCAGACAAAAAAAGAGTATATAGTGTCTGATTCTATTTATATAAAACTCTAGAAAAGGCAGGCCAAATAAAGTGACAGAAAACCAATCAGTGGTTACCTGGAGAAGCAGTCAGGTGAGAAGGGGTAAGAAGCACACATTACAAAGAAGCAAACTTTTGGGGGTGATGGACATGTTCATTATCTTGCTTGTGGTGATGGCATCACTGGTACATGTGTCAAAATGTACCAAATTGCACATTTCAAATGTACAGTTTATTGTATGTCATTATGTTCAAGAAAGCTGTTAATAAACAAACACCACTTGAGCTACTGTTATACCCTCAAAATCTGGCATGTTAAACAACAGGTAAATAATCATTATTAAGAACAAAAACAAACTAAAATAAGACAAACAAAAAAAGTCTCCGAAAACTTCAAGTATCAGGTCCTCTGAGTTCCCAGGTAGCTAAGAACCAGGTCATGGATCAACTTGGTTCTGACCTCCTCCCCCTTGAACTTTTTGGCAACTTATTTACCAAAATCTTAGTATTCTCATCTAAGGTGAGGACCTTAAAGGTGATAAAACTTGCTTCACAAGTCTGTCACAAGAATTAAAGGAGATAATGCACGTAAATCCATTAGTGGGGTATTCAGCTCATGGGGCCTCCTCTAGCCGTATTTGCTACATGTGGTGAAGGTGCACGAAAGGCCTGGATGAGGCTCCACGGGGCTGTGATGTCCAGGGGGAGTTAGGTCCACGGCAGGGGCTGAGGTGTGAGGTGGAGCAGTTATGGGGTGTGGCCCCAAAGGAAGATGTGATTCTTTCATTGCACTAACGTGTGTCCTAAAAGGTCCCAGCGTTTGGGGGCTGTGATAAATCACGGGATCAGGCTTTCTCTCATTCCCTGGGGGACTTTTCCCTCCTTCCAGCTCCCACTCCAGAATGCACAGAGGAAAAGAGCAGTGACAGCACTGGGGCCAGTCTTTCTGCTTTTGTGTAGAAAATAGTAATGCATTCTGCTTCATTCCACTCCTCTATTACCTTAATGTGCTGGCCTGGAGGATAAATGAGATAATAAACACAGAGCACCAGCGTAGTGTCTGGGTCACAGGAGGCGCTCAATAAATGTTAATTCCCTGCCCCCATCCCTTTATAGATTAGCTCTGACTTCTCAGAATGCAGGTCCCTATGCACGCACCTAAGTCTCCTTTCAATATCCCTGCGGAGGAGCCTTTTTACTGCCCCCTTAAAGCTGGCCAGAATCCCTCTCCTCTGCTAATTGTCCCACAGAGACCAGGCAAAGAGAATGCAGCAGGCCGGGCCCCTGGCAGAGAGACGGTGCCGTTATTGAGCTTTGTGAACACGGTCCTCATTCATCTTCACCAACACTGCTGCGCCATCCATTTTAAATGACATGGACGCCGACCCGTTTATCAAGATCAGCATACTACTATATTATTATGATTATTTAGCATTTACATAACACTCTATTTGCAAAGTGCTTAATAATAATTTATTTATTATCTCATCTAACTACTCACTAATGGAAAATTCAAGGGGTTGTCCTGAGTTCACTGACCTCCACTCTGGAGACACCTTAGGCCATTTCCAATAGCTTGTCCAAATGCCTGCTGTAACATATTTTCATAAAAAACCATTTGCAGACTTTTCAGGTCTGCATCACTGTTTGATGGCTTCCCTCCCAATCATGCTTCCTGCGCCTTTTTCCTTCACAGGTGTAACACTCTGATAAACTTTTTCAGTCCTAACTTCACCTCCTAACCCAGCCAGCGCAAACTCTAATGCTAAGCCATGTCATTTTAGGCAAGTGTCTCTGGACTACAGATTTTTCACTGGCACATGGCAGGAAGGTGGCTTTCGTTCTTTCAAAGGTTTTTGTACTTCTTCAATTCAGTGATACCTGTGAGTCTAAAAAGAATGGGATTCAGTATAAATTCCATGTCTTTAGCCTCCCTGCAAAAGGATTTTGTGATGGAGGAAATTTTGAGGAAAAAGTTCACTGCTTCAGAGCATTTTCCTATCCACAAGGGTCTGTAATAATTCCACCTCTGTTAAAATGTGCCGTAGAAAGATGATTGTGTGGATTGATGTGTGTGAAAATTATACAGTAAGAATTTGTGTATGTATAATATTTATATTTAACATTATATAATACACAACCATGCATATAATTAAATAAGTAATATCTTAACATAAGTGATATAATACATATGAAAGCATAACATGTCAATCAAAACAGGGTATCTCACAGCAGAGAGAAATAGGGAAGAGAGGTCTCACTGTGAGATGGGGGAAGCAGGACTGTACTCTGAGAGGGTCTAATCTTTGCATCTGATGGTCCCCAAAGTTCTTATATCAAACTATACCCAGTAGGGTGAAGAAAAATCTCAAGCAAACCACCCTAAAAGGGAACAGCTCCGGAGGGAATTCCGGAGGGTGCAGACCCCTCATCAGCTGCTCAGACTTGTCACCTGTGGGGTCTTTGTTTTCAAGCCAAGAATCAACAAAAGGCATGTGTCCTCTCCCTGCACATCCCTGTTTCTTGTTTTTCTTTTTTAATGTTGTTCTTTAAACAATCTTTGAAAGAAGTCTTGTTTCTGCCTTTTTCTCTGGATTCCTCAGTGGTCTCAGGTCAAACGTATCTGCCACAAAATAAACCACAAAACCACAAAACTTAATTAGGATTTTTTAATTTAAAAGCCAAAAGGAAATTATTTACTTCTGTAATTTAAATTACAGCTGTCACTGTAAGGCTCGTGTATAAGGTTGTTGGTGGGCACTGGCTCTGAGAGTCACATATGTAATTGGAAGTTTACAGCTTGAGGTTTCACTGGCTAAAATTTTAAAGCGTGTTCAGTAATATTCTGGAAATTCATAGGAGATTGATCTATGATTGGTCAGGAAGGGCATGTGGGATGTTTGAGAGAATATCAAGAAGGATATCCCCGACTCTCCTATGCTGCTGCGTTTGTGTTTCTCCCCCAGCCCCCCAGCCCTGCCTTCCAAGTACCAACTAAGAAGACTTAGCAATATTCTTGGACAACAGTCTAAAACTTTCTTTAAACAAAGGCTTCAGAGCATGTGATAAAAGAATCTGGGGCTTACAGAGGCCAGCACGAATGGACCGAAAACGGGTCATGCCACATTCACATCATTTACCGTTTGGTACGGGGCTCATGGAGCAGCACGGAATGACTACCACTGTCTTCCAAATGGGGAGCACAATCCCTCTTGCTATTCCTTGAGATGATAGTGAGTAATGTGGAAGTAACATGCCGATCAAGGAGAAGGGATCACGTTGTATGAATCAACACTCACCATGAGGTGCTCAAGTGTTCTGCCACAAGGCCCTGATCCTGTCCTGTCCAGTTCCAAATACGAATGACGTAGATAAAGGCAGCATAGTAGGGTGGCTATGCACATGACCTTCAGAGTCACACAGAGCTGGGTCCAAATTCTGACTCCACTACATGCCGGTTGTGTGTCCTTGCATAAGTTACTTAACCTTTCTAAGCACAGTTTCCTTATATATAAAAGAGGGGCCACAAAACATACTTTGCAGAGTTGCAGTGAGAGTAGAATGACATAGTATGCTGTGTAAAGCACAGTGTTTGTCAAAGAAATACTCCAGAACTGGTAGCTCTTTGTCACACGTTAAACACATTGTCTAAGAGTAATGAGCTAATATGTTGGAAGACAAAATCAGGATGCAAAAAGGTCTCACCAGGATGGACTGAAGGAAAGACACTAACCGGATGGCATGTAACAAGGATAAATGTAAAAGTACTGCAATTAGATCTGAGCAGCAAGCTGCACAAATGCCTGGCTGGGAGGCAGAGCTTATCACTAGCACACCTGAAAAAAGACTTGGGAGCATTAGATGACTCTGCCCACTAATGGGCCAATGGTGTGAGGTGCCTGCCAAAACCAAATGCAGTCTTGGGCAGCATAAAGGCAAGCGCATTGTCTGGAACAAAGGAAGCGATGCAAGTCGACTCTGTCTCTCTCTGAGAACTGCACTTTAATAGGGGTGGTGATAAGCTAGGCTTTTTCTGAAGACAAAGAATCAGGATGGTGAAGAGACATAAACCCTATCAGAGCAGAACAAAAAATAAAATAAAATTAAAGCAGAGGCAAGAGAAGCAAGAAGCCTCAGGATATGTGTCCACAAATATTGAAAAGCAGTTACGTGCATGACAGGTTACACCCCTTGTGATAGCAAATTTCAAGCTCCTCTCTGTTTAAAGTTGCTCAGTAGAGAGCAGGGACTATGGGTGGGAGTTGCAGAAAGCAAGGGCGCTATACAATGTATAGAGAAGATACCTCTAACCATGAACACTATCTCCAGATGGAAAGGGAGGGAACTCCTCATCGTTGGAAGGGCCCAGGCTGAGGCTGCAGGCTCGCTTGTGAAGGATTTCACAGAGTACTATGCTCCCAGAGCAGGGCTCAACCTGTAGCCTGAGCACCCCCAGAAATTATCTGCAAAATCTTGTAAGCATGTGAATAAGTGCATCTTTCTCTGGGGAGAAGGTTTGTAGCCTTCTTCAGAGCCTTTATGAAAACCCAAAATTCAACCCCAAGAAGTTTAAGATGAACTGAGCTGGAGTATTATTTATGTCAGTATATATTGAACATTTACCATCTGCTACCAGGCTGGGTGCTAGGGACACAGAGATGAGTAAGATATTGTCTTTATCCTTGTGAAGGGAATCTTTGAGTTTGGTGTGTTATTTTAAACAAGTGTAAAAACCTTCCTCGTCTGTGCTGTGACAGAGAATGGTGTACAGCAGAGCAGCGAGGAAGAGAGTGGCCCATTCTTCCTGGGAGGAGGTTCCCTCCACCTCTGAGATTTGGGGACTCTATGACAGGCAATAGTGAAAGGTATTCTGGCCACTTTCACCACTCTTGGGGTGCAAATTATCCTCACAGGCTCCCCAGGGCTCCTTGCAGATTTGGCAAGGTGGCAGATGTCCTGAGACCCCCAGCAAGGCTCTGGGAATTGCTGATCTCCAGACTCGGCCTATCATCCGAGACCTCACCCCACCTGTCCGTGATGGGGCAGGGGCACTAGGATGCCCGAAAATGAGATGCTATGAAATCTCTAGGGAAATGCTTTTGCTCATTTCACGAAAACCCCAATCACCAGCGGCTTGTGCCTGTGTGCGCACCCACATTAAACTGCCAACTTGCTTTACATTTATTTTCCCACCATGTAATACCTGCTTTATTGGGCCAATAAATTGGAGGCAATAATATTCACCCATCAAAATCCTACCTGGCTTCCATGGCCTGGCTCTCACCTACATCCTGAAGAGTTCTCCCCAGGCAGGCCCTCTGACCAGGCAGGCTCTCTGACCACGAAGAGCACTCCATCATCTAAGTCTCTGCAGCACCCACTGTGTGTGCCTTTCATTAGGCTCCTACTGTTTACCATTTTGTACTTTTACTTAGGTGGATCCTGTATTTTGTTTAGTTTTAGACTAAATAAGGTCTTGCCTGACAAGATCATCAACTCTGCAAGAACGGAGACACTGTCTGATCCTTCTCCCCTGTCTTCCACTGGCTTTTTAATGAGGCAGGGTAGCCATAGGGGCTCGATTAAATAGGATGGAATAATGATTATAACCCTGGAGTGGTGGACAGATGTGGAAAGGGAGTGGAAGTGGGATGGGATTTAAGACTCCCATGGAGAGGTGGAGGAGATTTTATACCTCTAATCTGTCCCCCTAGTCCTGAACCACATAAGAGATGGGGACAATGCCTCCCGGGGCTCCCACTGGGACGCTGTGCAGAGGAGCCCTGGACAAGGAGGGATGTGGAAATGTGTCCTTCTGACAATAACAAATGGTTTCTTTTATTTACTTTTAGATTTGCTTGACTAGAAACACAGAATGTTGGAGCTAGAGAGATGTTTGACTTCAAAAGTACAAAATCCTCATTTTAAAGGTGATGAAACCAAGGTCAATAGAGATAAAGTAATAGTAGGATGAGACAATTCAAATTACTTGGTCATAGAGCTTGTGAGTAGCAAAATCGAGACTAGGACCTATGTCTCTTGAGTCCTAAATAAGTACTTCTCTATTTAAACCTTCCAGGGCCTTTCTCATGTCTTTCTGAGTGAAATCTGTAGTCCTGGCAATGCCTATGGGGCCTTCACACCAGTTGTGCTCCCTCGTGTTCTCTCTGCGCCAGCCACGCCGCCCTCCACGCCGGCCCCTGCCACGCCGGGCGCGCTCCCACCCGCAGGCCTTGTAGCCTGCTGTGGACTCTGCCCGGATCACCTGTGCCCCAGGGACCCACAGCCTTGTCATTTCAACTCCTTTAGGTCTTGTTCAAACGTCCCCTTCTTAGGTGTTTTCCCTGGCCAAAACGACTAGAATTACATGCCACTACTGCCCGCCCTGGCCAACACTCACCTCCCCCTTCTCTGCCAATTTTTTGCTTTAGCTCTCATCGCTGATATTCTGCCTGTCTCACTTATTTACCTTGCTTATGTCTCTCTGCCATAAAGTGTGCTGCCAGAGGGTAGGGACTCTTTGATCTGCTTCATCCAGTTATCTATGTTCGATACTTAGAATAGGGCCTGGAACATAGAAGGTTCTCAGTGAATTCCTATAAAATGAGTGACAGCAGCACTCCCTGGGACAAAAGCCAAAGCCCAGGAGTTTCAGTGTAAGACTGGAGATGTGTGAACCAGTGGCCAGATAAATAGCCACATTCTGGTCCTCAGGTCTTTTCTAGAAACCTGCCAGAGCCATGTGGAGCCACATGTGGGACGTTAACCTGCCTGCCGCTGGCCTGAGAGCTTACCCTGGCTCCCTGACAAGCAGAGCAGGCAGACGGAACTCCTGGGTTTTTAACTATGGATTTAGAATTGTGGCCTTCAGGTTTTCAGTGGTATAAAGGCCCCATGGACCCACCATTGTCCACTGTCACACCAGTATTCTAAATAAACCTCGGCAACAGAATGGCAAGTCTTGGGCTGATGGCAGAGTGACACCATTGAGGTGGCATTTAGGTTTTGTTAAAATAAAGGCCTAGGGCCGGGAGCGGTGGCTCACACCTGTAATCCTAGCACTCTGGGAGGCCGAGGTGGGTGGATCGCTCAAGGTCAGGAGTTCGAAACCAGCATGAGCAAGAGCGAGACCCCGTCTCTACTAAAAATAGAAACTAATTAATTGGCCAACTAAAAATATATAGAAAAAATTAGCTGGACATGGTGGCACATACCTGTAGTCCCAGCTAATTGGGAGGCTGAGGCAGAGGATACCCTGAGTCCAGGAGTTTGAGGTTGTTGTGAGCTAGGCTGACGCCACGGCACTCTAGCCTGGGCAACAGAGTGAGACTCTGTCTCCAAAAAATAAATAAATAAATAAAATAAAGGCCTATTAATTCATGCCAGAGACACAAAAACCAACATTCAAACTGTCAGAGGCCCATCTGCCCATGGCCAGGAGAACCTTCGTCACCTGCCAGCAAGGAGGCCCCAGCCCCTCGTAGAGGACCACTGACTTAGATGAGGAAGCAAAGTGCAGGTTCAGGACAATTAAAATCGGCAGCTATTCCGATTGTGAAATGCCTCACTGTCCCAGCACCAGCTGAGTCACAACAGTTGTGAGTGGCTCTTACAGGGACTCAGAGAATCTGAGTTATAACTGGCACCTGGCTCCCACCTGAGCATCACCTCGAGGTGGGGGCTGGGGCAGACGCCAGGCTCGCAGACTGTTGGGAGCCTCTGTGAATGAGCCCAGAGCTTCCGTAGGAGCCTGTCGTGGACTCCTAGCCACTGTGCCTCTTTAAAGAAAGCCAGGATTCTTTGAGGGCCAAAGAGACCAAGGACAGAGAACTTTTTTCACACCCGTTGACCCCAATCCAGGCAACTCCCAAGATAAAATGACAGATGGTTTTTCCTTTTGTCCCACCCAGCCCTTGGACCATATTATTTGCAAATAAACAAGGTTTCAGAAGTCATGGGAGGCCTTTCTCTCTCTGCCTTTCTTATACTCCATGGAGGGTCCCTGAGGGTGAGGTAATCATCTGGACTTAGGTCCAAACACCAACTCAGAGCAGGAAGACTTGGCAACAAAAGCTTGAACTCTTCCCTGTCAGCCCACTCTGCTCCCCTCAGCGCCCCCTCCAGCTGCCGGAAGCGCGGAGACATCCAGCTGCATCCCAGGGCTCTGCAAGCCCTTCCTGCTGTGTGGAGCTGCACTGAGGGAAGAGAGGATGTCTCAGCGAGGACACTGGCCGTACAAATGACCCCCCTCAGAAGTCACCTCTGGCTCTGGCTCACCTGAAACCATGAGCCATTTTCTTAGGCTGGTACTGTGCATGAGTAGAAACCTAAAGCTAGCCGCTCTATTCTTTCTTTCTTCATAGTCTCTTCTTCCTCCCGCACGAAATGCTTGGGGCCCACCTGAGACCTAACATTTGTCTGTTTTGAGAATAGATGAGTATTTATTAGAATTAAACAGCTGGGAGCTCTGTGATATTTAGACGGGTATTAGGAGGAGTGTATGAGAAGAAGATAATGCTAGCTCTTTTTTTCTGTAAACCAGTCTGGGCTTAGTTACTGAGGGGATTTCCTGGGTCTCCTGTGAGAGCCAGATACAGTTAATTTCCTGCAAAAGCTGCGGGCTGGGGCGCGCTGATATTGCAGTGTTATTTAGAATAGAAAGGTCAGGCCTGAGATTGAATAATCATTGACAAGAACTCCATGGGGGATACAAAGCAGTTGGTGAGCAGTGACTGAAACCTCATCTGACTCCTCCTGCTTCCCTTCCTTCCTGGATCTCTGGCTGATTCTGGGGTTTGTTTATTATTCTTTCTGCAAATGTTCCCTGGACCCCCAGAGTAATGGAAAAGGTGTGTTGAGACCAAGAGGGACAGCTTCCCGGCCACCGTTCGAGAAGGGATGCCCCACCTTATGGACTGGATGTGACGACTCCAGGGCCTTTCGCCTTGGGCACCTGCACATAAATTTTCAGATCACAAAGGGTGGCTTCCTCTTCAGTACCTGGATGCACTTTGTCCCCAGCAGGGCATTATTTTTTCTGCATAGTCTCTGAGCTATAGTCTGTGTAGCCCAATTTTATAGCCTGTCCTGAGCATGAAGCCAAATGTACAACACTGGGCAAGCACAAAGGGAAATCAGATGGATGGCACACCTGCTATGTGTCAGCCGTGTGCTGTGCCTTTTGAATAGAGTATCTCATTAATCCTGGCAACCCTGAGATCCTTGCTTTACAGATGAAGAAAAAGCCTCAGAAGGCTCAGAGAGGTTTGAATAACTTGCTCAAGACCCCCCAGCTCCTAAGCAGCAGAACAAAGATTTAAAACCTAGAGCTCTCTGGGTACCAAGCTCATGCCCTTCCTCTGTGTCTTACTCTCTCATAAATTTTCTAATCTCTGGTGTGGACTCTTTCCCTGATGCTTTCCTCCTTCCCTTTAATCCAGTCACCCTAGAGGGTTTCTTAGAAATCCATGTTATCAAGAAAAGAGTTTCTCTCTTGCTGAAAACCATCACTAGACATTGTATCAGAAGTCAGATCCACAAACTGGATGGCAGAGGGTTGTGTCCAGCTTGGAAAGGGAAGGAATGGGCAGGGGACTTCTGAAGCCCCTTCTGAATCTCAGATGCCATATAATTTACTTATTTTAAAATTAGATTCATTTCCTAAAAGTTTGGCCTTAGGATAACTCTTCAAAGCATAGTCATCTTGCTTGATTTGGAAATGTTAAGGGTACAAATAATAAAATAATCAACAAATCATCCATCAGCTACCAATTTTGAATCAGCACCTAGGTCATAGTCAAAGTTATTCTGAGGGTCATGACTGGAGGCAGGTAAGGGTTAGTGTCCATCATTCTGGTTAGAATAAGGGAAGATCTAGGGTTTATAAAGTCATAAACCCATATCTATACTTTATGTCTCTGTGGACAGCTCATAATCTAGGTGAGATTATCAATAGGGAATGTCATTCAAGGATGGCTTCCTGGCACAATGGCTTTGGGCCCAGCTTGTCTGTTGCTGTCCTCTGTTGTCAGAGAGTGTTCTGGCATCTGGCTGGGTACTATGAAGAATTCATAGACAATATGCTGGGTCATAGGAAGGCAGTGGGACCACAGCCTCTGCTCCAGGTTGCCCACCAGCGGACACGAGCTACAGATATGGAGATCTCCAGTGTGTGATTACATTACTGAGTCACCTGCTTTACCTGGGCTTCCACAAATTCAGCTCCTTCTCTGAGATAATTCGACCACTGCTGCCAAACCAGTTACAGAATAATGAATAGAAATAACTTTTTGGCTTTATTGGCTTTCAAACATAGATTTTTAAAAAATATTAATTATAAAAAATTGTTTAAAAATAGTACAAGTTTTTAAGTGCCACTATCTGGTGGCTGACATATGGACTAGAAGCTTGGAGTCCTGAGTTTTAATCTCCAGATACGACTCCCCTTTCTCCTGAAAGAATTGAGATAGCTTTGTGCCTTGAGTCTATTTCCTGAGGCTACAGGAAGTGCAGGGACTCATCATGGCATTGATGGTTTATTTGTTTGAAATGTCTGAGTTCCTTGGCGAAGCAGAGATGCCTGCTATTAATTATCCTCTCCCTTTCCTTTCCTGAGCCCCCAGTCCCACCCCGAGGCAAGAACTGCCTCTGTCATTCCACCTGTTCCTGCATTCTGGCAGTGAGATGTCTAAGACCATAGACAGGTAGAGCAGGAGCTTGTATGTTCTGAGAAAAAATAAAGTATGAGGTGGTGTGTCAGAGTAGCCAATAGCTCAGACTCTGAAGCCACACTCTGGCTCCTCTGCTTTGCATCTCTGTACCTTTTGGAAAGGCGCTTAACCTCTCTGTGCTTCAGTGTCTTTATTTATAATTAATATAATGATAGCACCTATTCAGTTGTTGTTGATAAAATTAAATAAGGATGTGCAAAACCCTTAGAACTGTGCCTAGACCATCGTAAGCACAATGACATGGAGACATGTCTTCTACTGCCTACTATGCATCTACCTTCAAAGCACCATCTCCACTCTCAAGCACTCTGGCATGCGCAAGAATTAATTAGAGAGAATTGGTGGTGATTTCTTACCCACCTGGTTCAGGTCAATGTTGCAGGCTCCTAAGATCTTAATCCTCGGCCTTTCTTTGGATGTGATTTTAGAAGCAAACCCTAAGATACGCCTTTGAGGCTGCTTTAGGGCAGCATGAACTGATTCACTCATTCAGCACACAACTAATGAGAACCTGCTCTGAGCCACGTACTTCCTTGAGCAATTTACTCCCCCCTCCTCACATCTCAGTTTATCACCTGCAGAATGGGAATCATGACACCCGCCCTATCATGTTCACAGGACTGTTGTGAGACTTCAAAGGAATGTGTTAGCACACCTTATAAAATACTAGACAAACTGGTGGTGCTGATACTATAACCATGACAACTGTCACCTCTGAAGGGTCACAGCCCTGCTGTCAGATGGCCATCTCCCCAGTGCAGAGCAGCACTAGATCAGACGGATGACCTCGGGAACACAAGCTCCATGGCACCATCTGGCATCCTCTTTGCCTTTGATTTATCAGTGCAGATCTCTCCCCATGCGACACTATAAAGGCAGGTTGTGTGACATCTTTACTGCCTGGCACAATGTGGAGCAGGGTGATCTTATGAATGCAGGGACAAGGTGCAGAGGCTCACCTCTGTCTTCTGAGCACCGGTTTCTCAGGCAGGAAAAGGCCACAGTTACTGGCCAGGAAAACTTGGCCATTCTAGCTGCCCTGGGGTACGTCAGACCAAGCCAGGGCAATAGCAGGTCGGCCAAGGTCCAGCCAGGTGGGACATGTTTCTGCAACCCCACTCCACTCATCCCCGAGTTTGCTCTGTGGCTGCCATCCTCAAAGTTTATAGGTATCATTACCTATGAAAAATCTGTTCCATCTGAAGACAGTCGGGGTTGGGGATGGGTGGCAGATTGCAATTTAATGATCAGATTAAAATATGCTAAAGCAAACAAATAAATAAATAAAAAGCCCAGCAGCCTGGAGCTCCACAATTCATTGCATGGGCACCAGAGGCTGGGGCTCCAGGGACCAGCTCGTAATTCACCCCACAGGCAGGTTTAGTAGCCTGTTACTATATGACCACAAGGAGAAACAACTCTCCAGGAAAGATTTACACTGACTGGCTCTGGAGGCTGAAGGGCTAGGGCTGGGAGAGGAGAGAGATGTGGGAAACTAACAGGTCCTGGGCCTAATCATGGAAAAAGAATGAGCGCTGGACTTATTCCTGCCAGCAACAGTGACCCACGTCTTCCCTGGCCCTCACAGCTCACCACACGAGAGTCAGTCTGTCCCAGGGCAATCAGACACAACTTGGTAACACCACTTACCATATGTAGGATCATCTTTCTATTTCCACATCTTACCAGACTGTGATCTCACGAGGGGAGAGAGTGTGAATTACTCCTCTTACTACCCCTACTTCCAGGCACAAAGGTGTTACTCAATAAGAAAATGCTGGAAGGATGAATGAAGGAACCATTATTCTATCAGCGCTTCACTCCTCCTGGAGAACTACTTTGTGCAAGTGACAGGGGTATGAAGAAATGGCTGAAAACATGACATCGAGGCCCCATGTAACTGTCCCCTCTCTATGTCCCTGGCCTCCTGGTCCTCCTCGGGGACCTCCCTTGCTCTCTCTGACCTGTATGCAGGTGCTGGTACCTACCAGCTTCCCTCCTGCAAGACAACCTTTGTATCTACTGTTTCCTCTGCCTAGAACTCTCTTTTGGTCCACCATTATATATTTAACTAATTTGTCACTTTACAGCGTGAGAGCCATGTTCTCAAGAAGGCATCGTTGACCTTGTTAACTAATTCAATTCTCCTTATCATACACTCTCACAGGATCACATGTCTTTTGTTCATGTTGCGTATCAGAGTTGCAGATTTACACCTCTCTGTGTGAGTAACGGATTGATGTTAGATGCCCCCACTAGACAGCAGACACCCTGACAGTCTTTTTGTCTTTGTTTGTCAGCCCTGGCACCCAGAACAATCCCCGCTTCACAGCAGGCTCTCAGGAAACATCTGCTGATTAGAGGAGCAATACCTTTCCCTAGGGACCTCACATCCCTGAAGCCCCCACCTCACCCCATCCTATTACTCCACGACCTTTCAGCTTTTGCCCTCCATGGAAACGTCCACAGTTATTACAGCAACCAATCTCCATGAGGCCAGAATGTAAAACCGATTCAGGCAGCTCCCCACCGGGGCCCAGCGTGGCTGCGGATCGCTGTTGTGTCTGAAGGCAGAGGAGAAGGGTGAGGAGATCCGAGGTAATCATTCATTTTCCCCCTTTGGGGAAACTTTTTTTTTTTGTTCACACTCAGCAAATGATGCTCTTGTACCAATAACAAATGTCAAATGCTCTGCCTGGGACTTGAAGGAGACAGAACATTAGAAAAGGAGGAGCAATTCAGTGAAAAGGACAGGATTTCTGTTTAAGAACTGGAAAGTCAAGTAACAAATGTCACCAAGAGACTCCGGGGAGACAGCTTTGCATCAACAACCACCGCTGTGGAAAAAAAAATAAATACTTCCACAACTACCTTTAATCATCTTGCACTCCCTGCTTCCTGGAATCTTCCACGGGGGCTCCCTCCCTCACTTGGACAAGATCCTTAGCTCCCAACACTGTGGCATCGGTGGGTGACCATCCTAGCTGGACTGAGTGCTGGAGTGGTAGCCACAGGATGAAGACGAAGCCCCACATAATGACACTTTAAACAACATTGCAAATAAGGACGCCACAGCTCCAGCAGCCCAGGGTGGTTTGTCTTCTGGTAAATTTCTTTGTTCACTTATTCACTTGACAACTGTGAACCAAACCCCATGGTGAATGTGGGAGTAGTTGTTCAGTCTCCTCCTATATGGGGTGGCAATGGGAATAATGTCTTATTTACTTTCTTCATCCCACTGACGATAAGTATTTGTGAACTGAGCTGAAATCAAGGTGTTCTTGAAGAAAGGCAGAAACGCAAATGAATAATCGCAACACAATTATGACGAGGTGAGCAGAACGCTGAGGGGGCAAGGATCCTCCGTGGGGACTCTGGACGACGTGTGGCATTGGTACTGAGCCTTGAAGCCTGGCCTGGGAAGGCGTTCTAGCAGGGAGAAAGTTATCCCACGCAGAAGGAATTGTGTATGCCAAGGCAGGTTCCAGGGAGGGCCAATGGACCGTACTTTCACTGGGATGTTTGCTGGATCCACGCTACCGTCACCTCTTGCCCGCAGTATAGCAATCACTTGCTAATGGGGCTCCCGATCCCCAAACTGGCTTCCCCATGGTCTGTTTGCAGCACTGCTGCCAGAGCCACACTGTTAGAACTTACATCGCATCATGCTGCTCCTCTACCCCAACGCCTCCAGGCTTACTCTAAGGAACAGGCAGAGTCCTTACCAGGGCCCCCAAGAGGCCTTATAAGGTCTGCTCCTCCCTTTCACCATTGATTTTCTGACCACATCTCCTAATAAATGGTCTTCCCCTCACTGTCTCTGGTCCAGCCACACTGGGCTCCTTGTAATTCCTCAAATCTACCAGATGTGCTCCAGCCTCAGGGCTTTTGCATGGGCCGTTCTCTCTGCCTGGAACAATTTTCTCAGGTATCCTAATGGTTTGCTCCCTCACGCCCTTCAGCAGTGTGCTCAAAATTACCCCTTCTGTCAGTCCTCTGGGTCAATCCTACCGTGCTTCACCACAGCACCTCCCCCCTCCTTTCTGACCTCTTTCCCCTGGCTCTTGTCACCATCTAACACACCACTTGGTTTACTTATTTATTTTGTTTACCATGTGGTTCCCATCCCACTGGAACCTGAGCTCCTTGACAACAGGGAATTTGGTTAAAGTTGTATCCCTAATACCTAGTTTAGTGCCTGGCACATGGTGGGAGGTGTTTGTTCAATATTTGCTCAGTGAAGGAATAAATAAATGGGTGGTTGCAAATAACCATGCATTCAAACCAGATGTGGCAGGAATATTCAGGCCTGTTAGATAATCCAGGCTCTCACCTCAGAAAGAATTAGGATTCTTTTTGTTGTTGTTGTTGTTGTTTTGAGAACCCAGGCTGGAGTGCAGTGGTGTGATCATAGCTTACTGTAACCTTGAACTCCTGGGCTCAACCAATCCTCTGGCTTCAGCCTCTCCAGTAGCTAGGACTATAAGCATGTGCCAACATTACTGGCTAATTTTTTTTTTAATTATTTTTTGTAGAGATTTTTTTTGTTTGTTTTTGGTGTTTTGTTTTATAAAAAATATTTTCTAAAGTTGTTTTTTGTAAAATTATTTACGTTACCCAGGCTGGTCTCAAACTCCTGGCCTCAAACAACCCTCTTGTCTCCACCTCCCAAAATGCTGGGATTACAGGTGTGAGCCACAGTGAATTCTTTAAATAAATCACAGACTTGATATTTAGAAGTGAGATAGGCAGAGTTGCTCTTAAACCAAAGAGTGAGGTCACACTATAGAAGTCTGTCTTTCTACCTGCTCCACACGTTCTCTGAGACCTCGTTCTCTCTTAGTGCCCCTGTGTGGCTTCTCACTGCCAAGGTGCTGAGCTCTCACCTTAGGGAAAGGATGTGACATGTCTCTCATGTCTTACTGGAATGGTTCCAATCTCACCCCCACTTTTATTCCCCCTCTTTTACCCTCTCCCCTTCTCTGTATTCCTTCTCTTTTGCTTTCCTCCTATTTTCTTTCCTCTCTTGCCCTCTCTACCTCCTCCTACCCCATCGCCCTGACCCTGACTTTCCTCTGTCTTTTGCCACCTGTTCTCTCCCTCACTCTATCATTCCCTCTTTCCCTCTCTCTTCTTTTTACTTTTCTTTCTTCCTTCCTCCCTCTATTGTCTGAGCAAGTACTAAGTGTGTAACCTGGTGCTTTGTTCTCTTTGCCAGAGCGATCTGACCCCTTGAGTTCTAACAATTTATGTGGGGAGATAGATACTTAAAAAAACAGTTAAGGCAGGGCCAAAGACATCCTTGAGGAGCCTGGAGGAGGGACAGATAGCTTCCGGATGGAGGAAGGCTTCCCAGGAGGGATGGACACCGGCTTGAAGGATGAGTGTATTGGGGACCATCATTCTAGGTGGCCGACAAAGGTAAAAAGGTAAAAAGACAAAAAAAAAAAGTTTGGAATTTCTAGAGGTGCTATAAGAAGACCAATCTGGCTGTAGCTAACAGTCTTTATTTGAGCTTCTAAAAAAATAAGAGAAAAGATTAATGAAGGCATCTCAGAATTCAGAATATTTCTTGTCTATCATTTTAACATGATATCTTTACTTTTACAGAGCAACCTAAGTCCACATACATGTTTTTTTAAGAAAGCAATTGCTAACTCATCTTAGTGATCTTGTGCATTAGTGTGTTCCCAGCACTCAGCTGCCAATAAGTATTGATTGAATTGGATGGAATTAAATTTCCGTGTGACTCGGGGAAAGTAGAGTAACTATAATCCAGGCCTCACAAGGTTGCAAATCAGCATCATCATTGCTTCTGGGTGTTAGGGATACCGGCCTGCAATCATCCTTCCACCTCTCCTTGAAGCTAGACAATTTGAAATAATTGGGTCATAACATTTCCTCAGCAGCTTTCTTGGGCTTCCTATTATTCCATTCCTTGATGGAATTAGCTACTTCAAGTCATCCAATAGCAAGAAATTTTAAAATTTTAATCCACATCTGTTTCCATAAGCCTAGCCTAATTCTATTTTTCCTTGGTTTACGGCTTTGTTAATGGACATGATAATTTTAAATTCCTGCCCAAGCTTGTAAATTGATGAACACAGTGGTATTCATTACCAAGGACGCAGAGATGTGGGTTGTGTTTTGTTTAATTTTTCCTCTTTCCGAGCCAGTCTTTCCTGTGGCAGATCTAGTGGAAGTTAAGGCACTCCCGGAGTACAGAGCAGTGCCTGGCACCTGGGAGGTGATCAGAGCGTGCTTACTTGTTGAAGAAATGCAAGGCTGGTCTACAGACAGCTCCCTGCCTGGGGGCAGCCTATGATGCCCCAAGCAACAGCCCTTTGAGAGAGGAGCCCAGGGGACTCTCAGAATCCTCAGCAGAGATTTTGCTATTGGCCTGGTGGGGGTGGGGGGTGGGCAGTGGCAATGCAGAGAAAGTCCCAGGGAGAGAGTGCCAACAATCTGAAGAAAGCAGTGATGTGTGCAGAGGTAGGACTGCAGACTTACGAATAAAAGAGCTGGTTTTATGTCATTTAAGGGCAAATGTGGTGACTTGACTGGGATAAACTTGGGTGCAGAGGACAAACGGTTAATATGATTGACGATTTCACAGTCTCTTGTTCTCTGGAACCAGGTGCAGAGGCCCCTCCCTGAGCTTCAGGGCTATGTGGCTATGCAGGTGTCAGGGCTCTCCAGGGTGGCTACTCACTGCTCTTTCCTCTTAGATGTCTCTTCAGAATGATTGAAGCCAGCCTGCACAGAAGGCCCCTGGTCTCAAATTTGAGGTAAGAGATGTGGAGTTGCCTTCATTCTCTAAGAAAGAGCCCTGCATTTGGAGAACCACCAGGTGTCTCTTGAGCCATTAGTAAAAAAATGGCTTCTTGATATGCAGTCAGCCACTGCTGCTTGCACTGACTGGTAAGAAGATGGAAACCTCTATCCTTCAACTTAAGCTAGATAAGCCTGGAAGACTTGCAGATAAACCCAAAGACTAGCATTTGAAGAGTGGAGTATCACTCTAGGGGACATTTTACATATTGAGATATCTTATACCTTCTTTGTCCACACCTCGGCAGTGAGAAGCCTGGAAAAGGAACACTAGGAGAGAACAAGGATTCAGAGAAAACACCCGGCATGTCTGAAGACAAACTTCAATGACATCATAGTTTTGTCCAAGACCAACTCTGCCTACCTTACTTCTAAGCATCAAATTTGTGATTTGTTTGAAGAATCCTAAATTTTCTTAAGATGAGGGCCTGGGGTGTCTGAAAGGTCTGAATACCCTTTCCAGTGTTTGGCTGGAATATACTGTTGTTTGTAATTCTTCATATGTCCGTGTGGGCCTCCAGGGTCTCTGTATGAAGCATAAGTGGCCACGCTGCATTAGCCACCCCACCTTCTCCCTTTATCTTTCTGTTTTTGAAATACAAGATCCATGAAGGAAACATTAGCAGGGCTTCAGACCCTACCACAGGATTGCATGCTGGCTCTTATGAGAATTGTAGGTTTTGGAAACTCAGATTTGTGTTCAGCCACATTGTGTGTGTGTGTGTTTGTGTGTGTGTGTGTGTGTTGCCTCTAATGTTGGTGACAGAGCATTTTATCGGTGAGAGGCAAAGGAAAGGGGGCCCTTGTTTATTGGAGGTGTCCATCTACTCTTGGGTTGAGGTGAGAAACTATTTTGATGGCATTTTTATAAATCCAAGGCTACAAAAGACTCTGAGAAGGCACACACCTGAACCAGTCTGGCCCTAGGAATCAAGTTTGCTCAGATTTTCAAGGAGAAATGGGATCAGTATTTTTTTTTAGGTTTGTAATTGTGTGATCAAAATAGGAGCAGTGGAAAAGTGAATGAGAAATGGTGGAAGACACACTGACGGAGCTGGGGAGGTGACAGGAATTTCCTCAGTAGGGGTAAGAGCTTAGAAGTCAAGCTAGACTGATATAAAAAAAAAGAAAACATATCCATAGCTAAAAGTTCTTTATAATGGAACTGCAAAAGAGGAGCATATTCTAATTATTACTAGTTCAGGTCTGGAGATGCACCCAGAGAGACATACTGGAGGAACCATGCTAGTAACAAACACATTTTTAGCATTTGCTGTGTGTCAGGCATTGTTCTTAGTCTTTGCTTATATCAACCCATGTAATCCTCCCAACAGCCCTATGAGGTAGATACTAGTATTTTGTCTATTTTATTGATGATGAAACTGAAGCACAGAATGACTAAGCAACTTATCTAAGGTCACATAGCTAGTAATTAGTTATAGTACAATGGGAAATATATATTTGGTCTTTGTCCCCAGTTCCTGGTACCCAGAATAATTAAAACCTTTGGAATTTCCTGAGTGATAACGGCAATATGAGAGTCCTCTGCTCCAGTGAGGTGACTCTTGGCAGGCCACTAGGTAGTTTCAGTATGGGGGCTGGTCCCCTAAAGACCAAGTTGTAACTAAAAGCTTAAAACTTTCACCCAGTGAGAGGCTGGAGATTGAGTCACCCATGCCAATGGTCAGTGAGTTAGTCAATCATGTGTATGTAATGAAACCTCTATGAAACCCCCAAACAATGAGGATCAGGGTGTTTCTGAGTTGGTGAACACTCCCATGGGTCAAGGTGGCACACCCCCACTCCATGGGGACAGAGGATCCTGTGCTCAGGACCCTTCCAGACCTCAACCTCTGAACAGGATTGTAGGACACCTAGCTGGTGTTGGAGAACTGGTTGATGTTGGGGAGAACCACTCATTTGCTGTCAGAAGTGGAGTCGGGAAGAACCTGGCAGTAGTAGAGTAGTAGTAGAGCTGGGATTCTGTGGGGGCTGGCTTTTAAGATGTCAGTGAACACACCAATGTGTTCCTCACATCAGAGGATCCAGAAAGCACTCAAAGCAGCAGACAGGGAGCCAGTGGTGAAAGCAATTGCAGATATCCTCTTGGATGACTCAGAAGGCTTCACAAGGTGATAACACGAACCCTGGACACATTTAAGAGGGGAAAATCAAGAAGATCAGGGTGAAATCCTTCAAGGATTATTGGTGAATTCTAACATAGCAGTTACTGTGTGGCGTGGGAAACAGACACGTCATGTGCTCTGAAGGTGCAGCCCAGGAGATGGCTCTGAGGAAGGGTCCCAGGAGGGAGGGGGCACATGACAGGGGAGCCCGTTAGGGCGCCACGGCCGAGCTTGGGTGTGGGGTGACAGGAAGATGCCTCCTGTGCAGCCTTACTCAACTTGAGGAGTTAAAGCTGAGTGGTGGAAGCTTTGGACAGGTATAGAAGTTTTGGAAAAAATTTCAAAATATAATTCAGAAAAGTATGTTAGGAAAACAAATGCCTGGACTCAACAGCAGAGAGTGAGCTCAACCGGAGACAGAAAGATGTAACTAGGGAAAGGAGTAGCTTAGAAAATTTTCAACTTTGCTGGCTCTGCTTAAAAGGAGTTGGGGAACAATAGGAGAGAAACATCAGGGGCAGACCTCACAGAGATTGCAGAAAGGAACCCCTCTGCTGAGACTGAAGCAGCACCAGCACCGACTCCGAGGCCGAGGGGGGGCAAGGCTTGGGGGAGCGAGGGTCTTGGGGGACGCAGCCCTGCACTATGCATTGTGAACCACAGCCTGCCCTCAGGATTGGAGACAGAGGAAAAGCACAGAGGGGTCATGAGCTGGAGAGAGTCCAGAGAACGGGATGTCAAGTCACCGTGGTACAGGGATGAGGAATGCAGGGTTTAAGGGGAGATGGACATCGAGACAAAACTTAAATATGTATGCGAATACCAAGGGGAAGAAGGGAGCCTCGAGTAAGCCTGTGGACTGGAGAGGACCCATTTTACATTTTTGAATTTTTCACAAAGACATGAATATTTCAAAGGTCATTCTCAGACAGAGGAGGCAGAATGCATAGATTGGATTGTTTCCCCCAGGATATAGGAAGCAGAGTGCAAAATTAACCTCTTGGTGGTGGCTCTTTTTTCAGCATTTCATTTGGTACTGCTCAACTGGCATTGTAAAGATCGAAATAAAGATTTTACTTTTACTTTTTCACATGCTGTCTGTCTTTTTCCTGTTGCCTCACCACACTATCAAATCTCTGCTGTGGTCATTCATTAGCAATAGTTGTGTGGGTTCTGGAAACTTGATTTTGCTGTAGAAGTCTGGACTTAGCTTGTGTTTTCTAAATTCTGTGGGCCAGGCTGAATTGTTCATATGCCTAGTAAGTGGCTTTCTAGAAAAGGTAGGATACTAGAGAGATTCAAGGTTGGATTAATTGCACCTTGGAGGGGACAGAAGGTTCATCCCCATTTTGGTGGAAGAGGCCCCTGCTTCCACTGCAGAAGGAAGGCCCTAAACTCTACTTCTGCATACGGCACAAGAGCAGACTGTTAAGAATGAGCATGGCAGGAGGAAATCAGGGAGGGTAGAGTTATAGACTAGCATTTTTTTGAATTTTAATTTATAAGACAGGAGGATTTTATTTTGAACTGTAATTCCTCCCTGGGTATTGAATAATGACAGTTGTATTCAAATGTACTATATCGCTTGGCACCTTTGTCAAAACATCACATGTACCCTACAAATATATACCACTGTTATATACCCATAATAATTAAAAACAAATTTTAAAAAATAATTTAAAAAAGAAGTGCACATGGATAACTCTGGTGAGCTACACTAGAAAGCGGGGCTGGCCTCAGGCGAAGGAGTGAATTCTGGCCCCAGGGACAGCATAGCCTGGACATGAACGAGTGGATCCTTCTGGTCTACCCCGAGGCATCCAAGAACAAGCGCTGCTCCATCTCTCCCGTGGGTCCCGGGAGCATGTGTAAGGACAATGGTTCTCCAAAGCATGTGCCACTGCCACAGCCATGACCCTTTCCAACTCCTCTTCCCTACCCCTGCGATGTCCAGGGTGGCCTTGGAAGTCCGTCTAAGGCTGGATGCCACAGAATGTATCTCACTGGCCTCAATAGTCAGTAAACTCTCCAATTTCTTAATTTGTACTCTGCAGTAGCTCTTATGCAAGGAGTGAGAGGGAGGCCCCCAAAGCAGATATCATTCCTAGCTGTGGCCCTCTAGTTCTGGGATTAAAACAACCTTCTTGAACTCACCCACTAAATGATTTCTTAAGACTGGGTTCTTGTGCCACCCTCTACACTGGATATTACCAGAAGGGAGGCTATAATCTGGATACCAAATGGTGGTCAGCAAAATTGGTATTTTTCTGTATTTCTTTTTTTAAAGTGGAGAAATGGTGGACTTCTGTAGAGATAGCCACGTAGAAATCTATGGTTTGAGCAGAGGGGTGAGCATATCAGATTTTGTGATTTTAAGGCTTCAGACCCATATATACTCTCCCACACTCTCAAAGGTGACTGCTGGCCACCAGACTTGATCCTTCCAGCCAGCAGTGAACATGGGGGTGTGACCTGAAGGTGGGAACAAAGCTGCCGTAATATATTGCAGTTTCCCTCATGACCACAGGCTTGGTGCTGAGGCTTCAGTTAGAAAACCACCTTTGGAAAATGCTGGGGGAAAGGGGGTATTTCTCCCCATTCTTACACTCTTATAGAGGTGAGACTTCAGTTTCCTCTACCTTGAGGGGGCTATATCAAATTGAACACCTCTGCCCTTGTTGTACCCCTTCCTTGACCTTCCCCACTGAAGGGTAATAAGCCAAGTGTGGAACATTGACTGGAAATGCTTTTACTGGGAGTGTTTTCAGTCAATGAACCAGCCATGTGGGCTTGTCCTTTGCTCTCACTTATCCTTTTGGTCACTGGGTGTGACAGACATAGCCAGCTGTCCAAAAAGTTATCGTGTGGAGTTGTGGCCAAGAAGTGGCTGCCTCACCAGGGACTACTTTTCCAACCTCCCACCGCAACCCTTACCCCTGCATTTAGGAATTAATGGAAGAGAAGAGTTGGTCAAGCCTTTCAAGAAACCAGTGAGGTCGAGCGCAGTGGTGCATGCCTGTAATCCTAGCACTCTGAGAGGCCGAGGTGGGCGGATCACTCAAGGTCAGGAGTTCGAAACCAGCCTGAACAAGAGCGAGGCTCCGTCTCTACTAAAGATAGAAAGAAATTAATTGGCCAACTAAAAATATATAGAAGATATTAGCCGGGCAAGGTGGCGCATGCCTGTAGTCCCAGCTACTCAGGAGGCTGAGGCAGAAGGCTTGCTTGAGCCCAGGAGTTTGAGGTTGCTGTGAGCTAGGCTGATGGCATGGCACTCACTCTAGCCTGGGCAACAGAGTGAGACTCTGTCTCAAGAAAAAAAAAAAAAAAGAAGCCAGAGAGCCTTCTTCATATTCTTTCCCTTTTGTCGGCTAAATGTGGAGGACTACAGATTCCTGGAGCACAGCCGAGCCACAGAGGGGAAGGCTCTGGATCCCTGAATCACTGCGTGGAGAGGAAGCACTCTGATCAGGAACACCTAGGCTGTGGCATCAGTGAGAAGCAGACTTGTACTGCAGTTGAGACATTATACATTTTTGGTCTATTTGTTACAACAGTTTAGGACCATTCTAAGTAATACACCAGGTGGGTAAGTCAGGTCCACAATTCACCATGTAATTGAAAAAGGAAGTAGTCTGAGCCTGCTGGCTTCCCTAAGTGTGTTCCAATGTTTGATTAGAAGAGGGAACACCAGTCCTCTGTTTTGGCCTCTGGTGATGCTCACCAACTCAACATTAGCAGATAGCTGTATATTTTTGAGGCCATAGGGCATTTAGCTTTTCCACTAATAAAAATGATAATTTGATCCCCATTGGTTCTCCATTTTTTAAATCTAGTTTCTATTGATGAATGAGTAAGTGACTGGTACTTCAACTTTCAATACATACTTGCCTCATATGGGCTACGGACAGAGCCTCCTAGGAGAGTTACAACATGAAAATGAGACTACAATGCATGTGATGCCCCTAGACTATCACAAGATGTCAAAAGCCAGACCAAAAGTTCCATACCATTCTATGGATGGAAAGATGGTGTGAAGGGCTGTGGCTCAGGCGTAGGTGTGGACGGCTGGTGTTCCAGCCAGAACACTGAGACACCAAACTCTGTGGCAGACGGTAACCTCAAAGGTCAGGGACTCAATGTGAGTACAGACAAACTATTAGGAGAGATGTTTATTTGGGATGGTAGATGTAACAGATGGTAGATGGGCAAATCCACGGTAGTGACAGCCAGCATACTTCTGAAAGTCTACATCTGAGTGTTATACGGAACCTAGATTCCTTTTTCTGAAACATCTCTTGGGAACCCCGATTTTCCTTATGGCCAGATCACAGCAGACAAAGAGAAGGAAAGGAAAATCACTGGGCAAACAGCCATGACTTAGACATTTATAATTTATTATGGAAAATATCCCTAGTATTTCTTTGCACTGGTACTTGGTGGACAGATGGCTGCCAGTCACAGACAAGCAGGCAAGAAGGGGATCTCTGCCCCCCTGTAGTCAGTTAATGTTTGCTCACAAGTGATCCTTCTTTCCTTCCTACCTTCCTACCTTCCTTCCATTTCCTGGGTGAGGAAGGTGGCCCATGAGGTCTTTGCCCCACTGCCATGGTATGTAGATCTTTAAGTAATTAGGGCAACAGTTTAAACCATAATCAATACTTATCCAGGCCTAGTTTGGGGAAAGAGAAGTTGCCAGAATGTAAGAGAAGAAATTTGCACAAAATACAAGTATCTTTTTTTTTTTTTTGCAACAAAAGAAACTATTTATTTGGAATATGCATTACCAGTACAAATTAGGAGACTGTAAAACCTACACCGTGTTAGTATCATTAGAGAACACAAACGTTCAGTTGGAATCAAAAGGGACAGAAGCCTGTGCTCTCACAGAAGCAGAAAAGCTTAAACTTTCAAAACCAAAAACAGAGCAGAGCTTTGCAGGTTTATACTCTGAGTAATAAGAAAAGAGGAGGGGGAGGGGGAGAGGGGAGAATACAACCAACAACCAAAGGAAAGCATTTCAAAATGAAAATGCCAAAGGAAAGAAAAGAAGTAATGAGAGAAAAAGGGGGAAACATTGAATGCTTTATTTATTTTAACAAAAGAAAAAAAAAAGTTTACAAAAAACAAAAGATTCCAGAAAGCTTTGAGCTAAGGATTGAAACCACAAAGGTGATGTGAAAAGCTCCTCATTATTTTGTTATGACTTAAACACAAGAGCACAAGTATTCAGGTAGAAATATTTCCTAAAGTGTTGCTCCACAATTCTGCATTCTTACTTCACTTTTTTTTCTTAAGTTCTGGCTGCTTTCTGAACTTAATTTGTTGGATAAGAGATGTTTAAAATTAAGTTTCTTTCAGATAATATTGCTTTCTTTTTCCTCTAACTAATAAAAACATTCCGAATCATGCCAGTTTTGCAATTTGCTTTAAGCAGCTGCCTAAATCAGAGGTTAATAAGTGGTGTACTGTCAGTTAAGCAAACTTAACCTCTTAAACATTAAAACTACAGCATTAAAATGCAGTATCTCACCAACTCTTCATACAAAATCAGGACTCAAGGGCTAAGCAGGCAGACCGGCCCCAGGGACTGCTTCCAGGATCTAGTCTACTTAGCCAATGGTGCCCATCATACTAGTATCTCCCGCGGGATTCTTCTGGAAGAAAAATCCTCTGTAGTTGGAAGAGGCCTCATGGAATGTTGTTATTAACCAGGGAGAAAGAAAAGAAAGCACTTGGTAGTGACATTCAGAATCGCCAAAGGCAAAAACATTTTCCTATAGTGTAAAAAGTTCCCCTGGACCCATTTCTTGAATTTTTAAAGGGCTGTAGGGAAAAGCAAGCCCCTGATTTTGTTTTTCTCAGGGACTTCAGAAGTGCCACACGCTTTGGAAATGCAGGTGAGCAGTGAAACATCAACAGGGGCTTTACCTTGGCTTTTGACGTCAACTGAATTCGGAAGCAAAGTAGAACAAGAAAACAGCCTATGCTACAAATGTCATCTTTTCACATCACCTCATATACATATTAAAGGAAGAAAAACAGCAAGATAATAATCCTGACAATTACAAAAAGCCCCCCCCAAATAAACAAACCAAAAATAACACAAAATAAAACACAATTTTGTGTGTGTGTATTTTTAAGATTAGGAATAAAGAAAAGAAAAGAATTTATTTCCGGGTCTCAAAGTTAATAAACATAACAACGTGTTAGGTTGTACCTATTATGCTCACTATTCCAACCTTTTTTTTTTTAAGTTTACAAAATGAATTACTGTCACTTTTAAACATTGTGAAACAAGAAATGGATGTGCACAACTCGACACTTTTCTAGCATTCTTGAACTAATTCACAAATGCAAGAAAATAAAAGAAAAATGGGGGAAATGATGAATGTAGGTAGTTTGGTGTTAAAAACTAATGCAGGAATGATGCTCATTGTCACAGAAAGAAGAGGGGAAACTCCCCATCCTGTTTTGCGTGCTATGAGGGTCATTTTTAAAATTTTTATTATAAACACTATTAAATTCAGACCGCTTTTTTGGTTTTTTTTTTCTTTATCTGAATATACAAGAACATTATCAAATGTTCATCATCAATACTACAAAGAACGAGACACAAGTCGCAAGAAACAATGGAAAATGTTAATAAAGCTGAAAGAATCATTGAGTATTTTTTTGTGGTTTTTTTAAGTTTTTTTTAAATTTGAGTTTCTGTAGTTTCATCTTTTTTGGTATCGAAGTCAGGTTTTTCTGGGCAGAAAAACAAAAAGCAGAAGGAAAGAGGGGAAACAAGATATGTGTGAGAAAAGGCAACCAGCAAATAAAGAACAACCACCACAGCGAAATAAAAACTAAACTGAAAAGAAGGCGCCACGTGGCAGAGGACTGCATGGGAGTCAAGTCCACAGCACGGGGAGAAGTTAGGGTGAAAAGGAGGAGATACTGAAGAGTTACAAGGTGGACAAACCCAAGTTCCAGTATCGCTTCTCCAGGGAAATTTGCTGTCAGGGAAAATGGAGCACTCCCACTTCCATTAGAAAACGAAGGAATCCTGGGGGTCCGTAGGGCTGACCTAGTCTGAATTCCCAGAGGCACGCTCTTTCCAAACCCATCCTGCTGCTGTCAGTGCTTGGCTTAACGTGGAGGGATCGCACAGCTGCCACGTTGGAGGTGACAGTGGGCCTGGGGGAGTCTGTGGGGAAAGTATCGGGTCCAGAGAGGACTGAGTGAAGTGCTGGGTGGGGAAGATGCCGTGAGAGTGGACATCAGTGCAAACTACTGCCTGTAGAGAAGCTGCCTGTGCAAACAGCGCCGCTCTGAGCTTTTGCGTACACTCAACAGGGCAACCATTCAAGCCAAATCTGGAGTCAGTCTTCTTGTTGCCAAGAGAGCCCTTTCGTATTAGTATCTCTTTCATTCTTTGCTCCAATTCAAACAGATGTGATCCAACCATGGTCCTGGGTGGGTAGTCACAAAGACACTCCTTCTAGGCACCCTGTTTTTCTAGCCCTGTTCTCATTATGGCACACATTAGTAGATACTGCCTTCCTAGTGCCCTTAGTCATCAAGGCATAATCTCATTTTGCCAGACATTTACTTTTTGCATTTCTTGGAAATACACATATCCTTGAGTTTCTTAGGTAGCATCCCCAGCCGCCCAGAGCACACAGAGAGGAGAGTTTTCTATTCACTACTATAGCGCTATGCAGAATTTCCACGCCCTTGTCAGCTAGCCATCCTCACTCCTCAGGGTCTTGTACTTTACCCTGGGAGTCTCCCAAGCAAAGAAGATGAGACAGGGACCAAGCATGTACAAGGCCACATGACGGGTTCAAGTACAAACTAAGAGAACCAGGTCCTATTTTTCTAGCTTGGAAACTTTTTTCTATCCTAAGAAACCAAACACAGCGAAACTAAGAAAACCAACAATATCTCTTCTCTTTGTCATCGTGGTGATGGCATCAGAATACCAATAGTAACCAGAAGTTAGAACAGGACAGACATTTATTGTCCCTACATGGCATGAACCAGTCTATCTCAGGGATGTTACTTTCCCTGACTTCACATGTCATATCAGATTGGATATGATTGAAATCAATTTCTCCTGTCTCTCACAAGCCTCTTGGTGAGCCAGGCATAACAATCCCCATTTTACAAATGAAGAAAATGTGGCACCAGGAGAGGTGACCACCCCACACTTAGTCAACTGACAGAGCTGCCATCTTTATTGCTGGTAGGGTTGGCTCTGAAGATGGTGAGCTCAGGTGACATTCCAGAATAGTGTTCTAGTACGTTACTCTCTCTTAGATGTTCTGAAGGAATAAAAGTCACTGATGATTTCAATGAAAACAAAACCTCCCCTTTCCCCATGACTTTTAGGTCTTCAGATTAAGCTAACAAAAAGTTCACATGAGCCACATTCTTAGACAACTCTCCTCCAGAGCAATGTGTCAGGGTCAAGAACAGGGTGCGGTGTAACACTTTGGGTAATCAATACTATGTGCCTAATATAAAATCACAAATGCAACAGATCCAAGTCCTTTACAGACATTGCAAGTACTGTGTGTGGCTGCCTGAGCACTCCAGAGGTGGTGGGAACAGGAGGAGTTGACATGGCAAAACTGGCTTTCATCACAATCAGGTCCTGTGCATGTCATTCTGGTAAGCGCACGCTATTAGGCCTGCAGGTCCTGGAAGCCCAGACACAACAGTGACCTTCACTCAGAGTTGCTAATTCCATCTTGGGCTCCTAAAGTTTAGTGCTATGGATACTAACATAAGTATTTGTAAATGGCATCTCGGGAGTGTGAAGGTGTGAGACTGCACATGTGCCTACATATGCACGTATGTGTGTGCGTGTGTGTGAAGGGAGAGTGGAAGGGTTTCAGGAGAACGACCTTCTCCTTGGCGATGCCTTCATTGCCATGCCTAACTCAGGCCTGGTTTGTAATGAGTTCTAAATGTCGTTTACTGAGTGTCAAATAGTTTCCAAAGACTGTGCCTCTGACACTGAGATCTGCTGTTGTCAGGAGGATGACAAAGCCTGCAGGAGTCCTGCCCGTGCTGTCCCCGTGCCCTCCTGGCTGCCTGACCTCCTGCCTGGGAATCAGCCCTGTGGAGCTGAAACCAGAAAACGTGGCCCCTTCGGAAGCGCAGCTACAGCAGTCCCCAGTGGGCACCGGGGGCTGGGAAGGAAGAGGAAAGTGTCCCAATCGGTGTTGTCCCCAGGGAGGAAGAGTAAGAGAAGGCAGGGGCCTGGAAGGAGTAGGGCAGTGTGGCGTGTTCCTGCTAAGAGGTAGTGAGAGTAGCAAGAGAAGCAGAGAAGGGCTATCTGTCAGCAGAGGGAGCGAGGGATCCGAGTGAGGTAAATCTGGCTCCTCAAACCACCAGCATGAAAACATACAAACACGTTTATTATTTTCTTTGTCATTTTTTTCCTCTTTAAATTCCTCTAATTGTTGAAAATATCCTTCAGTGATGTCATAGAGGGCGGGGGCCCCGGGAGTCTAGGACAAAGGCAAAGGGAAGAGGACGGGAACCAGGCTGACAGCTGGAGGCAGGGAGGGGTGGCTTCTACCCAGAAAAAAAAAAAGGGAAGAGAGTATAAAGAAGTGTCCAGATTGGCTGAAATAGCATCCCAAAGAAGAGAAGAGAAGGAGACTCTTATTGTGTTTGCTGATTGCTTCGACCTCCAGTCTGACCGCTTCAGCGTTGGGAGAGAAACCCTCCCTCCTGCCCCTGCCCCAACTGGGGCACAGGGTCAGCCGGGATGCGATTGCTGGGAGATCAGTTGGAGGTATCAGAGTGAACACTGCCAGGGCCTTCTGTAGGGGAGGTCACTGATGAAGGGGTAGTAGCATCCTGCCAACCTCCATTAGCCTAGAAGGGAAAAAGGGAGAGAAGTCAGTCCTCTGAGATTGGGTGGCCATTTTCAGCAGACAATAACAACAAGGCAACTTGTATAAAGGACCCAGCACAGGGCCTGGCACATAGGGACACTTATCAAATGGGCAACTATTATTACTGTAGGTGATAATATTCCCCCCACCCTCAGATGAGTTCAGGCCCCCCCAAGTGAGCCTTTGGATATCATGCTGTCACTTTGTCATTCAGTCCAAGCCATAAGTGGAATGACAGCTGCCCTGCAGGTCAAGAGACCCAAGGTTTTGGTTCTGACCCTGGCAACAACTAGCTGCTGTCGACGGTGAAGCACCTTCACCTTTTTGACCTTGGTCTCCCCTTTTGAAAAATAAGAAGGTTGGCTCACATGCTTTCCAAGGTTCTTTCCAATTGTGGGTGTTCCATATGTTTATGGGATTACAGGTACCTGCTCTGTACAATGTTCTATAAGCGGGTATAGACATGGTCCATGTCATCAAGGGGGGAGATAAGACAAGCCCAGGAATGAACTAATTCAATGGCAGAACCTAATAAATGGTAGAGCCTTGTTGTTATGAAGTTTTCAATGAAGGCAAGACCACACATCTTGCTGGGGCATCAGGAAATACTTTATGTAGGAGGCACTCCTTAAGGTGAGCTTTGTAAAGTACAGAGGTTGTTTCAGGTGAATATAACAGATTAAACAATGGTGCTAAGACTATAAGGACTGGCCTGCATGAATACATCTGGAAAGGAGATGAGATGGGAAGCTATAAGCTTGAGCTACATTTGGAGACTATTTTTCTAAGGCTCTAGACCCAGGAGCATCCAAACAATGAAACTGTTCTAAAAAAATTTGTATACTGACCACCCTTTAAAAAATATCCCAGCACTAAAATAGCTCAAGAATGATTTGCTATAGTGGTTAATTCAAGATGCATAATTCACAACTGTTTGTATGCTCTATAGCATTAAAATATAAGTGAGCTAAAATGCCTCCCCTCAAATCACTGTGTTCCTTTGGAGTTAATAAACCTCAACTCTGGAAATGTTCATGTTGAATACACCAGGTCTTAGATATTCCTGGTAAAATGTTTGCTACTGTACTTTCCTCTCATTTTATCCTCTGAAAAATTCAGGGTAGATAGGGCAGATATTATTACTGCCATTTGCATCCACCCTTGCATAATCTACAGAATTTAGGAGAGTGCTTGGCACTGAACAGGTGCTAGCAAACGTCTGTCTACATTTCATTCATGAGAGAGCAGAGGTGTAGGAGAAAAGTGTCCCGGTTCATGACCGAGATGGAACACAGGCCTCTGAACCTCGGAATCAGGCCCCCTTTTCTCTGCCCTTTGCATCCCCTTGGCTCTCATTTTCACTGGCTCACCCAAACAATGCTCCGATTTTCCCAGGAAAGCCAGGCTTTTAATTCAAAGCAGCTCCTACCAGTCACTTCAGTGTAAGGGTAGGCTTTGTCCACACCTCACTGAAGAGCAGGTCTAGACACCAGGAGGGCATCCCAAGCAATGCCCAGAACACATCCCCTCAATCATGGGTCAGTGAACAACTGCTCTCAAGTTCCAGCCTCCTGTCTCCTAACCTAGTCAGGTGGGTCCTCCTACTCTTCTCTGCTGGAAGACATTTCCCCCTATTGTTTGTGATAAAAAGATTAGATGGAGAACAACGAGGAGCAAATGAGAATTCATTCTTCCATAACAGAAGGCTTTTCCATCTTTTTGGGGCCAAGACTCTGTAGTATAATCAGAATCAAGAACAGAATTAATTCAAATTTCTAATGCAGGTCTGTCACGGGAGTGATGATATTGTAGCCTCTCTTCCCAACCAAGAATATATATTCTGGTGCTATTTTAGGCTGGCTAAGAATGGCAGTTATGTTTATTTTCCCCCCAAAGAAAATCTTTTAATGTCATGTATCTTTTTTTATTATAAAAGTAAGGAATGCTTATAATATTTGGAAAATAGAAAAGCATAAAAAACAAAATACGCAACACCCATAATCCTACTCAGAGATAATTACTGTTAGCATTTTGATATCTGTCTATTCTAATCATTTTTATATGCATATGTTTACCTGAGAGGTACTTAGATAGATAGATAAATAGGCAGGTATGTACGTATGGGGGTGGCAGGTGGGTGTTGGCTGAGCAGTACAGAATTTTAAGGAAACTTGACAGAAGTTCTTGAAGTACAATGTCATGAAGCAGAGTAAAATGCTCGTAAGAAAGAAAAAAGCTACGTATCTTAGAATCAACTTGGCATGAGACCAGTAGATAAGGAAGCTCTATGAAAGCAGTTAGCATCCATATCATAGCACGTGGAACAAAGCAGTTTTATTAATTGCTCACGAAACCACTATTACTGTTATTCAGTCATGCCATAATTCCATTAAGATAATAAGTGGTACCAGAAATGAAGCCATTAGTAAAGAAAATTAGTTCTGTGGTGTTTCATTAAGAAGAAATTGGCTAGGCATTCTGTATTGTCCAGAGGTTCTGGGAGACCTCTTTTTGAGCCATCTCTGATCTGAAATAACTCAAACAGTAGACATTTGATCTCTTTTCTTACAAAGTTCTGTTTTCTCAGACCAGTGGCTACAGAGATGCCAGTGGCTACAGAGAACTCACAGATGGGAGAGACAGGAATTGGTTCAAGCTGATATCAGAACCAGCATCTTAATTATGCTAGTTGGCCTGGTGAAGAAGGATATGCAAAACCTTCTATTAAAAATAAACACATTAAACACAGCTCTCTAGCTCCTTTTGTTCCCACTCCCCTTCCACCCGTAAACACGCACACACCCCTCAGATTTGGCAACCAACCATCGCAGATTGCCCAGGACTCTCCCATGTCAGCACTGAAAGTCCCATATCCCAGTAGACCCCTGAGGCCTGGGGAAAAGGCCTCTGTTGGGCATCCTACTTAGGATATGCCAACGAGGATCCCCTACTTCCTGCCAAACTGAAGACACTGTAGCCTATGACATTCAAGTGAGATAAACACACAGACTTTTTAGAATGAGTGTGTCTAACCCTGAGAAACGTGGAAGAATCCTTTCCTCTAGAGGTGCTTTTTACAGTGGCATATTATCTGCTGCCATTGCTGATAAAAGCTCTGCAGCATCAGAAACTGCACACAAACCCAACTTCACGGGGTTTCCCGTAAATCACTCGGGCTGCTTCAGCTGCATCGTTCCAGCTTTAATGCAAGGCGTTCGGAGGCTGCATCGTCTTGGGAAACAGCTGACCTCGCTTACTGCCACGCAAACCCTGGGGAGCAATTCCTTCCCTCTTCCTCCACTGCACGTGAATATTAAGTAGGAAACTCTGCCTTTGTGTGTTTATCTCTGGGCGCCTGGAGAGTAGAGGACGCTCTCATTAACAACTGTGTGGGGGTGGCGGAAATAAGACTTTCATTTTTATTTTTCTTCTGCACCCCAACGTCCCCCTCCACCCTCTGATGCAAACTTTCCTTTATGACGGATGGACTCTTCAAATTGCTAACATCAGGGACCACACTAAAGGGTTACAGGGGTGGGAGGTAAAGTCTGCAAAGCCAAACATTCCTAATGGAAGGGAGTCTACATTTGCACCAGGTGATAAAGATAATTCTGTGGTCTGGGAAGCAAGACCCAATGTAACCTTTAATTCCATCAGATGGAGCCTAAGCCAGGAGAGAAGGGTCAGTTTGGAAGAGAGAAGTTAATAGAATAGGACATCAGGACAAAATGCAGCAGGTTTCCAAGATAAGAAAATCTAGACTTTTAAAACACAAATTGAAGATATTTGGGAACAAAGTGTTTCAGGAACAAAAATGACTATTTACTCTATAGCCTGTGCCTTACTGAATTTGGCACATAATTTGATAAATACCACATTTTGCTAGAACTCCATCTCAAGGATAAGGCGAAGCAGGCCTGCTTGACGAGGCAGAAAGAACCAAGGATGGGGCAGTGGTGGACAGGAAAATCCACGTGGTTTCTCTTGACAAAATACAGGGCACAGAATCACAGCTGAAGCCCTGACTTCTCTCTTCTCTGCCACCCTCCTTGAACCAGAAGAGGAGCCCCATGAGGCGGCCCCTCTGTGGCTGTTGTGGATCCGGTACTGTTTTCAGCTCAGAGCAGTGGCTGCCGGGCTGAGGATGGCCTGTCCCATCTCCTCTCCTTCCCACTCTTCCTCTGTGCTCACCTTAGTAGCACACCATTGATGCAGAGAATTCATCACCTGAAGTGACAGCCCAAGCGAGCCTGGCACTAAGAAACTCTCATTTGCAACCCAGAAATCCGCTGAGATGCCACAAACCGGCTGATGTCAGCACCAAGTCGAGCTAGATCTGCATACGGCCAGATGCCATTACCAGAGATGCCTTGAGCGTGGGTGAGGAGGTGTACGTGCTCCAGGCCCTCAATCACCCAGGCACTGGTGGGGCCAGCCAGGAAGAAAAACAAAGAAACATCAAGGCATCCTCTCTCCTTCTCTATGCAAGCGCACCCTTGTGCATGCACACACGCACACGCACATGCACACAACACACACACAAACACACAAGTCACTATGTATCAGGCAGACGTCAGCTCTCACAGTAGAGGTCACACCCTAGAGTGATCATTTTTCTTCAAGGTAGGAGAACTATGTTTTCCTGATATGCTTAACACTTTCCCAAGATTACACAGAAAGGATTTACCAAGAGGTGCTCTGAAATGAAAAGATGCTCTTGAAAAGTCCCCTTAGGGACAGCAAAGGATTCACAGTCTCCCTGGGGGATTTTACCACGGTAAGCAGATGCCTGCCCAGTCTGGTGCCCCTCAAGTCCTATCTCTAGCTGCCACCAGAGTGATCGTTCAAAAACGTAATTGTGATCACGTCACCTCCCTGTTTTGACCTTCAATGGCTTCCCATTGGCCTCAAGATGAGGTTCCATGTCCTCCCTCAGGAGGTCTTCAATGTCCTTGACCTTGCTCTTCCCATCCCAACACTCATATTTAATACTTCAACCACATCAGGCTACGCAGAAATTCCCACAACAGAGCAGCCATCTCATGCCCGCATCTTTCCCCCTGAACACAGTGCCCTCGCTCATCCAGTTACGTCCACTCACCCCTAGGCTGATTTTTAAGACTGAGCTTAAGTATCCTTGTACCTCCATCTGTCCCCTGGCCATGTCTCTTCCTCCTGCAGGACCCCAGCTCTCTGTGTGTACCTGTCACAGCGCCTGTGCTGCTCTATTGCATTTGTTCTTTCGCAAGTCTGTCTCACCTACCAGACCATAAGAACAGGGCTGTGGGATTTCTCTTGGATTCCAAAGTGCCTATCGCGGTGCCCGACACAACACAGATTTTCATAAATGTCTCTTGGACAGGCACAGGAAGAAGTGAACACTGAGTGGCACTATGACATCCATCCTCCATCGTAGGCATGAAGAGATAAATGGTATCAGATCCCTGACTTCTACAGTTCAGTCTCACTACACGTACACCTAGCTGTGTTCACCTAGAAAATACTCAAAAGACAGAGAGAGCAGAAGCAGTGCCTAGATTCCGGGTAACTTTCATACTTAAGCACTGAACTTTTATTTCATAGCTTATCTCAAACAAGTAACTACGATTAACAATTAAACTGTTTTGTTTTGATTTTAAGGAAAGCAGCCAAGAAAGACACTGGATCTTGTCTGTGGCAGTGCCACAGCTTAGCAAACCATCTCAACAAGGACTATCCTCTGGAAGGGCACAAGGACAAGGAAGACATGTCCCCCTGCACCTGGAACAGTCTTCAAGTCACCACCTCGGGCATAGTGGGAATTGCAAATGCACAGAACAGACTCGTCCCCTAATGGCCTGTTGAATCTTTGCCCCGCTGTCTTTCCTCTCTCCAGAGTGAGAGTCACATGCAGGTTCAGCTTCCACCTTAGGATCTGGGAATGAAGTTGCCAGATAAAATACGGGATACCCAGTTAAACTTGAAGTTTAGATAAACAACAAATCATTTCGTCGTATAAGCACGTCCCACGTAACATTTTCATCTGCTAAATCTGCCAACCCTATCTAGGAATAACGTGTACTCTCGGACAAAAGAAATTTTATTCTGGCCTATTGCATACGTAACTCAGAATCAATCTTGCTGTTTGTCTCCCTTTGATAATTTGCACCAGTATCTTCATACAGAAACTTCATCCTTGTGGCTGAGACCGTCCCTGCCGAGCCTGTCTAGCTTCTGCTTAACTTTTTGCCATTTATTACAGTCCCTTTAAGACTGAGCTAGTGACTCGCTCTTGTGATTGGAATGCTGCTCTGGAACCTCAGCTCACCAACCACCTGCCATCAGATTTCCCAGAAGTTAATCCTCTGCTTGGATTATCTCATGCGGCTGGCTCTAGGATTCCTGCCAACGTCACACACCACCACACTCCTGTCTAGTCTGGTTTCCACCAGGCCTCTTGGGCCCAGTGACCTTGCTGGACAGGTTTATATGTTCAGAGAGGTCAGCAGTGCAATCAGCCATTCCTGGTAGAGAATAGATTCCCTTGCTACAAAGACTTCTGCAGTTTAAGCTGCTGCAAAGGAATAACAGATCTTCCATTGCCAACGTGAGATTCTTTCTACTCTGTGGAGATGTCTTGAGAAGTTTCTTTTGCCTTTGTCCATCTCCTCTGGTCTGTAGAAATTCATGTCATCTTCCAAAGCTCAGCTTGAAAGTCACTTCCTTTTTGCAGGTTTCTTCAAGGTACATTATCATTCACTTCTCTCAATTCCAGCACCACCTACTTTCTGACCATCCATTTTTACCTTTAACCATGTGTGGCTCCGATTCATCTTTTAAAATCTCCATGTGGGCACCAGATTTTTTTGATGTAATTATTTAGTTTTTAATTCCACAAATTATGTATTCAGTCCCCACTTTGTGCTATATACTGGGCATATGGTGGTAGATGAAACAAATTTTTAAAAAATCTGGTTTCTGCTATCAAGGAGTTTACTATTTTGTGGGAAGTAGACATTTGATAAGTCATCAAAAGAACATATATAGATTCTGGATGGTAACATGCACTAGCAGAGAGTATAAAACAGGCACCTCACTGGGGCTTCTGGAAAGTCAGGCTGCAGGTGAACAAAAAATAGACAAAAGTCTAGAGTGGGGCAAGAGAAGGCTGTCCGAAGGCTCCAAGGAACTCCACGGAGGCCAGAAAGAATGGAGCAGAGAACAGTGGTGAGCAAAGCAAGATGGGGCTGGAAGGTGGAAGGGCCTGGCCATTGTAGGCTTTGATGTTTATCCTCAGTGAGATAGCAAATCATTCAACAATAAGCCTTTAGAGGATGAGGATATTGTTTGACACAGCTGCTACTCAATGAAGCACTTGAGCTGACTGGGTGGAGAAATGAACGCTTTGAAGGCTTCCCTTGGTGTCCTGCCCCTGGGAATCCTGGCTGTCCGGCTGCCGGTGCCCATCCTAACTGCACAGTTACAAACAATTGTTACAGGTGAAGTCTCTTACTTTGGATCACAAATATATAATAACATAAATCTAGTGTGCACTCTTCATCCTACTTCTCAGGACAGGAAACTAAAACTCAGAGACTAGCATTTGCCAAACTTGGTCCCCATTACATGCTACTGCCTTTTGGCCATTTCAAGTTTCAAAAGCTAGGCTGTGGGACAGCATGTGAGTACCACATGCAGAGTGTGGCCACCATGGATGCTTATGGCCAAAGGCAGATGACTCGTGCTCTTCAGTTCACCTTCAGGGAATCTTTGCATTGTTTATTAAGATGCTAGAACATATGAACCACAAGACTGGCCTAAGAAAATTCAGGGGATTCTAATACCCCTTGATACTAAGCCACAATCCACCTCACCAAACTTGGTTTTGGACAAGACAAAGTCTACTTCTCCAGTGTTATACTTTTGAGGCACTACCATGGGTGATACCATCTTGCCAGTTAATATGGTTTAACTTACACTGATAATGCAGAGTCCTGGTCTAAGACTGTGGAATAAGATGGTAAATCTGATCCATATTCACTTGTTATGAATACAAACTCTCTTATTACAAGTCACTACCTCAAATTTTATCTTGCATGCATGCACTGCTGTCTCAGTGCACTGGGGTGCTCAGTCAAAATCCATCTGCAAGACTGTATTGATTGCAACACTGTCATAGCGTGCCCTCCTGCCAGTATCCTAACGCTGCATTACTGAAGCGCATTTGTAGATAAACATGGAGATCAAGATCTGCTTTAGCTCTTTCTAGCTTTACCCTTTTCTATTTAATCTGTTGTAAAGACCCAGAATTAATACTGCCACTTAAGGCATGTGAAACACACAGGATGGTTTTAGTGGAGCCTCTCTGTAGCACACAAAGGATATGAGGTAGTGTGCATTTTGAGGTTTAGAGTAGAGTTGCTTTCGTATTTCTGTTAAAAGTACTCGTAGAACAGTTATACATAATGTTCCCATGTCCCACAGACTCGTGGGGTCCTTAGGCTAAACGTATATAAAGGAGGCTTAAACTTAAAGCTCATTTTAATTTAACTTTTCAAAGGTTATCCTGATCTCCTGGCAAAGGAAAGTAAGCTCAGCTTGGTTCAGCTAAATAGAGGCATCTTGGCACAGAGAACTCTATTTATATTTGAATAAACATCCTCTATACTCACAACTGCACAAACCAAAAACACGAACACACATATGTACATCAACAGTGTTCAAAAATATGCATAATTTCCACATACATTTATTATATAAATGCACACAGAGCTATTGTACGTTCAAGAATGTAATCATAGCACCTAAGAATGCACACACACACATACACACAGATGCAGCTTATACTGGAAAAGAGTAGCTATATAAGATAACAGACAATTATGTTTACTCATAAAGCCAAACTTAGATAATTTAAGCAAAGGGTATCTTTTTTTACTCTCAATAAAAATTATCTGATTGTTTGATTCTATACAGCCCTGAATTCTTCATTTCATTTTTATAACCTTTTATTTTGCTTTGGCTATGTTGACAAAGCTGTTATTTACTAAGGGTACACTCAGAGATCATATACACATCTTACTGATGAAAGATGGCTATATTTGGAACACACACAGAGCCAGTGTGTGTGAACGGGCCCTTGTGGGCTAAATCTTAGGGCTATTTACCATCAGAGAGGGGGCTAAACTCCTTACACTTTTCTGACCATCCAAGAGACAGCAATTACCCCAGATTATCAGACCAACAATGACATGCCACGTAAAGAGAGACACTGAGCCAACTCCACATCCCAAAGACTGGCATATTCAAGTACACTTAGGACATTAATAGCAATTTACGTGCCATCACTGAGACAAAGCCACAAAGGCTCCGTTGGCAGCCTCTTATTTTGAAGCCTATTATTTGTGGGAGTTACAGGCTATAATCACAACAGAAACTTTCAAAACCCTTATCTTCCGTGACGCACCAAATCTATTTCAGAGCCATAATTGCTATGTCACCGGAGAGTTTGCTGCTTAATGCACTCAAATGCCATTTAGTGTTTGCAGGGTCATTACAGCTAACAGAAGGGTGGGGGGAGATATGGTGGGAGGCTGGGGGTGGGATGCAGACAGAGGATGTTGAGGAGAATGTGTTAGAACGGGGTGCTAGCCTCCATTGTGCTCAATTTACTTATGCGAGGATATTGTTGTTTTAAAAATTCTATTTACTGATGAAATGAAAACAAGAGCTTGAAAACAATCTGTGAACTTAATAATTCTGAGTTCATTTGATGCCATCCTAGAGAGATATTCAGTGGGTGTTGGGGATGTCCTCTTTTATTCTGGGATTCTTATCTAAGCGTAAGGTGGTTTGATTTTCATTTATTTATTTATAGACAGAGCACAGGGGCACATCACCATGCCTGGCTAATTTTTTTTCTATTTTTGATAGAGACAGAGTCTCACTCTTGCTCAGGCTGGTCTCGAATTCCTGACCTCAACTGATCCTCCTGCCTCAGCCTCCCAGAGTGCTAGGATTACAGGTGTGAGCCACGAGGCCCAGCCTGATTTTTTAAATTTTTTATTTTTTTCTTTTAAATAGTTACAGAAATTTCTGCAGTAGAAATCATCCAGCAGTACTGTGGGCTTATATGTCTGATTTGGCTTTTCTGTGTATACCCTGAAGGGCAGAGTGGATGATGGTGAGATGTCAAAATTCAATAACCTAGAGGAACATGTTACCTTACAGATGGTAAAAGAAGACACAAGGTCTTTTTATAGACAGGACATCTGAAATAAGAGAAAACATCCATTCCATTCAAAATACCAGTTTCTAGACCTAAGTCTAACTAAGGTCATAAAAAAGATTTTTAAATATACATAGCTTTTATTTCTTCAACCTGGCTATAAACTAGTCAATGACTTATTTGTTTGGCTTACGATAATACTAGGGATAGGGCAGATCTTCAAAGAAACTTTTGACTGAGTAACAGATCTCTAAGTTCTTTCAGAAAATCTTAGGTTCTATTTTACAAGTCTGAGATATTTTATAGACCAGAAATATAGAAAATGTCAAGCTAATTCACATTTTAAGGTTAACTGTTTTTTTTTTCTTTTTTAAGAGCAACACCAGCATCACACACAGATCTTCCTTTAGTTTTATTGCAGTAACCGTCCTGCTTTCACTCTAAAGAATTTTTCTATAGAAATAAATAGGATGAGACTTGGGCCTTATTTTACACGAAGCCCTCCTCCATTCAGAAATAGAATTTTGTCTATTTTTTAAGTGTTGGCCAAGTGCAGAAGGATTAATACCCTTATTATATAAGAGTTCTTAGAAATCAATAAGAAAAAAATGAACATTTCAAGAATACATATAAAAGAATAACAATAAACATAAGAAAAATGTTCAGTCTCACTAGTAACCCAAGAGATACAAATTAAAATAAAAATGAGATATAATTTTATAATTTGGTAATTGACAGAGATTGAAAAAATGTTGAGATATTGCTATTGAGGCTGTGGAGAAACCGAAATTATCATAAACTGCTAATGGGAACCATAAATTAATAGAAGTTTCCAGGGGAAAATTCATAATACATCACAAAGACCTTAGACCTGTTCATACCCTTTGATCTAGTAATTCCATTTCTAAGAATTTATCCAAGGAAAGAACAGAAAATATGCACTGAATTTTCTGTACTTTGAAGCTTACCATTTGTATTATTAATAATAGTAAAAAACCAAAAACACAGAAAACAGCTTAAATGTTCCACAGTACAGATTGATTAAATGAATTATGGACTTTCCATATAACAGGTTTCTATGCAGTTATTTAAAGTTATGTTTGAGAAGAATGTTTAATGATATGGAAAATATTCATAAGATATTTTTAGTAAAATAAGTAGGTTATGAAATGATATGTAACTTTTCTACACCCACACACAAAACACAAGCTTAAACACAATGCTAGAAGGCTTCAGAGCACAAGGTTGGCGGTTAGTTTTCTTCTGTGTGATTTTCCTGCATTCTCCAATATTCTACATTAAATATTTCAATCAGAAAAAAAGGTTTAAGTGTAAAATTTAGGATGCTTTATCTAACATAAGTCTTTGTTTTGTGTGGCCAACCTCCAGAGCTCACTGGAGAAGAGAAGTCAATGCCATTTGTGGCCAAATACATTCTCAGGAAGAAAGGCTGAGGAAACTGGGACTCTTTTCCCAGAGAATAGAAAGTTAGCAAGTGATTTCATTACTCTCTTCAAAATACTTATGAAGAGTATTCATCTGTTGTTTTTCCCTTTCCATGAAAAATAGGGCCGATGGAAGCAGGCTAAACAGAGAAATCAGCTTAGACAAGATGGAGAGCTGCTCGAGAACAGGCTCTGGGTCTTCTTTTTCTTTTCTCTGCCTCAATGCCCAGCGCAATTGCTGGTTAATAATGGCTCCCAAGAAAATGTCTGCTGAACACATGAGTGAACGGATGAATTGTGGATCAAGCTCAAGGCCACAGTGACAACTGCCCCAAGGAAAAGTATGGGGAAGAGACAAAAACGGCAACTGATATCTGGGATCTGAATCTATGCTCACAAAAGAGTTCTGGCATGAGTTAGTGGTGATCATAGGGTGCAAGGTCTAAATAAGTTAGAGGAAAAAGATGGGTTCTGGGCTGTGGTAAATGGAATGAAAAGGAACAAAAAAGCCATTCTCTTATGCGAGAGATCCTCTGGACACCATAAATACAAAAATGCATGTTTGTGGGGGTTCTGGGAAGGCAGAAAATCCAGTCACCATAGTCTGGTTGCTGGTGAACAAAACAAAACAAAACTCACTGACACCAGGTTCAACTAGGCTCACTTCAAAAAGCTTTCATTAAGCACCTACTATGTACCAGGCCTGAGTTGAGGGGTGGGATACAAAACTGTGATTCTTCACTTCAGAAATATATGGTCTAGAGGGGAAGTAAAGACGTGTATGAGGAAAGAACTCCCACTCCAACTCCAGTGTGCTAAGCACCATGCAGGCACAGTCTGAAGGAACTAGGAAGTACTTCCAAGACGGGGCTGAGCCAAGTCGCACAGGATGAGTAGGATGATGAGATGTTAGTCCCCTGCCACAGGCTCTGGCTTGTGGATTCTACCAATTGGGAACTTTAGCCACTGAGGATTGCCTCTGGGAAAAGTCAACCTTACTACTACCAGAGGGGAAGAAAACACACATTAATAGCATTAGGCACTTCAGGAACCTGTGGTCTATAGAGGAAATCAAAGAAATGTACTATGCCAGGTACTTGGTGCTGTTCAACAGCAAAAGTCATTGCATTAGACAAGGAATGAAAATCGACACCAGCCAGTCCATTTTGCTAGCCTTCAGATTTTTGGTTTTTTATTATTATTGTTCTGACGCCTGGTTTTCCCCCTCTGACAATGTTTTTGCTCACGTTTAAACAATCCTAATTATTTTCATAAACTTGAATGAAATAAGTTAATGCACATAAAGTGCCTACAACATAAAAAGAAGTCAATAAATCTTAGCTTTAATACAATTATTAAGTGGCATTTTGGTCTGTTAATTTTCTATCCTTATTGTTTTTTAATTGTTCTTTAATTTACTGCTTTAAACCACTTTCTTATTTTATTACTACTTGATCTTTTTGTTAATCTTTGTAAGTGTCTTCTTAGCTGATGTTATTTTAACTACTCTGCCTAGCTTATTTTATGTTTTTATTGTTCTCTTTAGTACTTGTGTATCTTACTTGCCTTTACCCTCTTTAACCTTCATGTTGCCATTTTACATGCATTTATAAGTCTCCTGCCAATATTATCCTTCCATTGCTTTGTAGTTCATTATTAAATTCTTAAATTTTTGTTATTATTTTTTCTATTTCATCTCTAATTTCATTCATATCATCTTTGCACTCCATTGCATCTGTTCTTTTAATTTATTAAAAGTCTACCTCTACTTATATGTCACACCCAGATTCCTAGAACAGTCTTGCTTTCTATTATAATGAACCACCTAGTGTGGTTCTATGAAGAGAACCGCCAATGTCTATGAAGAGACATTGGGTCTAAAATCTTGTTCTCTGTTGTGTATGATCAATGGGTCACCAGCTAAGTTGGCTAACCAAATATGACACACTAGAAATATAGAGTAGGCTATATCCAGGAAAGGACTTTGTATATAATTTTCTATATTTAATTTTAATAAAGGAATTGACTAGTCTTAAACCTTCTATATACCACCCTGAGAGGATACACAACAGAATACTCCCGACCAAGTTCTTGGGGTTCTTTTCCATATCATCCAGGCATAAAAATTACCAGGCAACATAACAAATTCTCTTACTATAAGGTTCTTGTAGACTCCCTTCACTTAGTATAAGGACTAGGGGTCAAGGGTCCATCTAGATAAGGAAAAGAATAAAGGCTTTGGCACGTGATTGACCTGGGTCCCCATCCTGGCTTGAGTACTTACTGGCTATTTGGTCTGGGGTATCTACTTAACCTTTCTGAGTCTCAGTTTTTCAATCCATAAAATGAAGATGATAATGTGTATAAAGATATTCAAATCTAGTGGGGGTCTCAATAAATATTTTGAGTTAGTATTCTTAGTATGGATATTGGTGGAGGCTCAAATTATCCCTAGAACTTTAAGCATATAATTAGTCATGCTTTTGATCCTTTACCCCTTTAAAAAAGGCACAAAGCCCCTAGTGCTTACGCTGAGTCTCTCCAGAACCCCAGTACTCTGGCGAGAGAAGGGACTGAGGCTTCCTTCCTCAAAACCCTCTCTTATAGAATGTCCTCTAGCTGTAAGGCTCAGATGAGGACAGGCTTCCACAGGCCAGAAGAGATCACTCCCCTCAGGAGAAATAAAGTATAATTTTGCATCAGAAAATGAAGTGGACTTCCAGCTAAGAGACACTAGAGAATAAAGGAGAGAAATGGCAAAAGACAAAAGAAGGGAAATGCAATATCTTACAAGTGAGGGAATCGCATTATAATTTAATTTTCTAATATAATGAGTTTCTATTTTTATATATTTCAAAAACTTTTCTTATTGAAAAAGGAATACAAGTTGCTTTAAAAGTAGGTATACCAGATCAGAACCCAAGGCAAGTGTAGCATACAGCACCTAATTTTATTTAAAATGGCCGTTCTAGCAGGGCGCGGCTGTAAGACAGGGTGAGGGGGTGAGAAGCCGGGGCTAGGAGTGGGAGCGGAGCCTCAGACTGGAAAAGAACAGACTATTCTGTGGATAACTTTGTGCTCTGTCCCTCCTTTTCTTTCTTATTCTGTTTTGTAAACTATGAGAATGGGGTAGACACAAGAAGATAAGGGTAGAAAATTTACACGCAAGTGTGTTATAGTTTTCAAAACTCAGAGAATGGACACTTAGAATTTGCATATTTAATTATGTGCAATTTTGTCTCAGAAGAGAAAAAAACTGCAAACAAATATTGAACTCTAGTTAATGATACACATGCCAGTAGTACTTATTTGGAGGGAAATATACTGCTGTCTGCTATTTATTTTGAAATGCATGAAAAAAACCAAGATGGATAGAAGGATGAATAGAAGGATAATAGAATGCCTATATACATGATGAAGCCAGTAGAGTTAAATATTAATGATAGAAATTAGGTGGTAGTACACTGGTTTCACTGTAAAATTCTTTCAGCTTTTCTGTATGTTTGAAAATTTTCAAAATAAGATGTTGGAAAATTTTAAAAAGGTAGTATCTTTAATGCAAAGAAAGCAACGTAAGCCCTAGATAGCATTTAAAGACTTTGGACATTAGAGCACAGCTTCTCAAACTTAATGTGCCGAAAAATTACCAGGGGATCTACTTAAACTGCAGCATCCGATTTAATAGGACTGGGTGGGGCCTGAGATTTTGCATGACTCAGAAGCTCCCAGATGACGCTGTTGATCTGCAGGCCACGCTTTGACCGACTAGCAGCAGGGCAGGGAGGAAGGCACAGCTAAACAGAGGCTGCCAGCAAAGGTTTAGGTCTCCTGGGAGACCTGAAACAGAGCCTGTACCTTATATAAGCTCTAAAGGGTTTAGACTTAAAACAAGGGTTCAAGATGAGTTCAAAGACATGTCCTGCTTAGGCTTGAAAAATTACTAGGTTAGATGAATTAGTGGCTGACAGAGTTGAAAATTATTGCAAACAGCACCACAATAAATGTAGGTATTTCTATATTTATATTTGTCTTCCTCCATGTTATTTCATTGTTTAAAGCGTATTATTATGCTAATCTGAGTTAACTTCTTGTACATGGTTAATTTTTAGTAAAGAGTTCTATTTATTTCAGGAAAGTCTTACTTAAGCAGAAAGCATGCCTTCCTGTGTTTTGTGTTAGGATGTCTGCTCTGTTCTCACAGCATGGTCATACTTCTAATACCATCACCCCACCTTTGGTGGCTACCAAACCACTGTCAGGGCATCTAGCACTTCACTGTCCAACATGGTAGCTACCAGGCACAAGTGGGTATTTAAATTTAAATTAATAACATTAAATAAAATTAAAAATTAATTTTCTTTGTCATACTAGCCACGTTTCAAGTGCTCAATAGCCATGTGTTGCTAATGGTTGACTTCTCGAGCAGTGCTGAAATGGAACATTTCTATCAATGCAAAAAGTTATATCAGACAATGTGGTTCTAGAAGGAAAGAACAGCTTTTGCTAGAATCACTTCCAAAATCTATAAAAGAATGGCAATGTCAAATCATGTTTATAAGAAATTCATGTATCTATAATAGGAATATGAATACATATGTAAATATATTATATTGATTATATTGGGTGTGTAGTTCTTCCTTTTAAGAGAATCAGAGGACTAAACCAGATAACTCCCAGTTCTTCTAGCTTTCTATGATTTTACGAAATGTAAGAACTATGTCCTATTCATGTTTGTATTCCTGGTGCTGGATATTAAAAAGAGCTCAATAAACATTTGTTAAGCTTGTTAAATGTTTGTTAAAAAAACATTTGCTTCATTCACTTACTTATTCTGTCAAATTGCAACATATTTTGAGTTCAAATATTTAATATTTATAGTTGTAAAAAAGAATTTGCCCAAACTCAATTATAGCCAGATTGACATTTTTAAAAAAAAATTATCAAATTTTAAAATAACAACAGGAAATTCTAAGGAATAAGTCTAATATTTTATCTGGAAACAAGCTTGTCTAAGAACATGGAACTCCTTCCTAAAAGGCAAGAAGGGGCAAAGCTAGACTAAGCAAGGGGAGGAACATTTTCAGAAATCAGTGCTAATGTTTCCCACAATTAAACTGAGCCTATTTAATTAGCTGAATATTTGCTGAAGTCTAGAGGGGCTGAGCCACTTTCAGGAGCAACCGCAAAGACAAACTTTTGAGGTTGTGATTTTTCTTGGCAGAGTAGAAGTTAGGGACAACTTGAGTCTGGAACGGCTAACCAGATCCAGCCTAAGGACAGGATGGCGGCAAGGCCAAATGTGGGCCAGCTGGGCAGGACACTGTAAAACACCAATTCCCATGAAAACAGCATGGTACACATTGTCATCTCACAGACGAGAATCTTTCTAAAACCACAAAATTCTCTTTTATTTATGGCTTTGAAGTATCTCCTCTCCTCTTGCATTTTCTTGGGAATGGAAAAATGATCACTGTTTATACGTAGAACATGACACTGGAAGATGACTTAGACAAAATCCAGCTCAACTGTCCTTTTTAGAGTTTAGGAAACTGAGTCCTAGCCAGGAAAAGTGACTTGTCCATAGTCACACAGGCAGAATAGGGATGTACGCACATACACAAAACCACACACACACACAGTATGAATGCGATGTCTGGTGTGATGACATCACTAGGTTTAAGATCAACACAATTCATTGTGACTAATTCTATAAAGAGATAAGGAGTTTCCACAAAAAGGCCGCTTATTATTTTATTATTAAGTCCATGGTATATCTGTTTGGTTGTGGGTGGTACCTTTCTCAAACTATTGCTGGTTGGTCCTGAATGTCTCTCTTCTGCTATATAATTTAATTTCAAATTCCTTCCTAGACTACAGAGTCGGTCAGTTCCCTTGTCCTAGTCTTCCAAGAATAGGAAATCTAATCGCAGACGAAGTACTGAATAAGACTAAAAAGGAAAATATGTCTTGACCGGCATCAGGATGTTGTATCATCTCAGGTGAGAGGTTTTTCCAACTTGACCTGGATGTCACATGACGTAGCTCATTCCCCAAGGTCAAAAATGCTTATGTTTATTGAATGAGTGAATGAATGGACACATGCATGAATAAGCCACTAAACGATCTGACATCACTTGTTTTCTACACTTTTAAGGGATTTCACTAAGCAGCTGGGGGAAAATGTTAAATTGCATATGAAAGTAAAATACTGGGATTGTCTTATGCAATTTGCGGGCTGAAATAAAATGCTTTTCTGGTCTCAGATGCTGAATTGGTATGGTGTTAGGTTTAAAGGCCTTGTAATGTAAGAAGCAAAGGCACTTACTCTGTTTCCCTTTGGTTCTGTCACGAGGGAAAGTCAGGCTGTTAAGCTTCCTGAAGGTGAGAGTCTATCTATCCTATTCCTGCTGCCTTCAAACTTTCAGAGACTGGTCCACCGTGTAAGACCCCCAGACTCTCCTCAGTCCCTTTACCCCTCCAGCCGGAGGCTGGTCACTAGTTCTTGGCCATAGCACCACAAGGTACTCAGACAACCAACTGGGGAGCACATCTGGGTATGATTTCAGGCCTTCAAAATTCAAATTCAGCTTGGTAAAATAGAAGAATTAAAACTTTTTATACTTTTGGGAAATCAGCTCACTACAAATTGTGACTGTAAACATTGTACTGTAAATGCTTTGTAGTTTTCCCCCAATAAAAAAAAAAAAAAACTTTTTATAGTTAAAATGAGTTTTTAAAGATTTGCATATGTATTTTAATTATCACCCTCACTTCCCAGTCCTACAATTCCACATGTAGCAACATCTTATTAACATATACTTTAAGTTGAAGGAGGTCTCTCACTTAAAAAAAAATTGAAATTACAGCATCTGGCCAAGTGTTACTAAGTAACCTTTGTGATATCCAAATGTCTGAAATACATTCACTTAAATAGGAGGCTACTTTTGTCCTAATGGTTTACAGTCTATTTATTACTTGGTAAATTTTTTCCCCTCACCTAACATGGGAGAAAAGAAAAGCAAAACAAAAACGCCTATATTACAGTTTACAAAGATAAAAGCGTCATCTCTATTTTTCTGCTACAATAATGATCACAAAGCAAGATTAAGGAGATTTTTTTTTTCTGTCATCAGTTGATGTTAATGACAGGTTGCCTTTATAGAGATGACACTAACATTTTTGGTGGAAATGGATAACAACTTCCATTTTCACCAAAACTCTTGAATAAGAAAAATCTATAGGGGTATATATTTACATTCAAGACTGGCTGGAGTGAATTCATTGCCTTAACTCATATTTTAAAACAACTAAAAATAAATTGCTTCACCCTAAAGAATAATGCTTTCTGCTATCACAAAATTCAAGAATTCAAAGAGAAAAGTTCCTGTAATGAGAGCGCTTTTTCCTTCCCATTTAGGTTTCAAGATACAATTTGAGGGGGAAATAGTGGGGTGGGCTAGAAAGTATGGAAGATACAACTCTAAGGAAAGAGGTTTCTGGGGGGTGATCTACAATTTAGTCTGGTGTCCCCTGAGCTAATGTGAAGAATCGAAGATCATAATTGTAGAATTCTAGAACCACTGAAATGAAAGGGACCTTCAAGCTTCCTTATCTGGTGAATTTTATAAATGAAGCAACAAACAGACAGGTGAAGAAGAGACTCCTCAAAAGAAAAACCACAAGAAGGATCCAAGTTCACCAACTTCAAGTTCTTTCCACCTTGCACTGGGTTGTCCTTGGAGGTGCCAGTCCCACACCTAATAGAGAAGGCAGCGAGAGTCCCAGGAGAGACAATGCTATGTTGTTAGACGGATGGCTATCCCACACACAGGCACTCTTTTAAAGGGATTCTTTTAGGATGGGAACACAAAGACTCTTTCAGGCTAGGAGGAGTGAAAGGAATTAATTATAGGAATTATCCTATTGCTAAGGATAATTCAGCAATATCATCACCATATAACTTCATATATTAAATACTGATTTGAATTTTATTCTCAGGGAACCTGCACTGACCAAAAAGTCTGGAAAACTTTTTCCAAAAAGAAAGACTTAAGAACATTTTTTTTAAGATTTTAAAGACAGTATATTTATGGATAAGAGAAGCATTTGAGATAATAGTTCTTACTAGATACTTTATAGCTGGTAGACCAGATGTGGCCGTTGGTCAAAAACGCATTGTTAATTTAGTAGCATCCTTTCCTCTCCTATCCGATGTACCCATTCAACAAATATGTTTTGAACAACTCCTATATGTATATGTGTTTTAGGACCACACGCATACGCAGGAGTAAAAGACACAGAGAGAATTAAGTATCCTCTGTGCATATACATATAACGCAAAGGACGTGTGTGTGTGAGTGTGAGTGTGTGTGTGAGAGAGATAAAGTAGAGAGAAGAGGGGAAGAAGGACTAAGAAAAAGAAGAAGGGCACCAAGGAGGAGCTGGGCTTGAGAGAATAAGTGCCAGGGAGGGATGGGGGAGGCAATGCAGGAACGTCGGGACATTTGTGTAGGTGGCTACAAGAGTGAGCATGGGGGGAAGTACGCAACCAGGCAAAGGTGAGCTGACCGCACTGAATGGCATCCGGAGTTTACTTTGATGATGGGAGGATGAGGTGGAAGGACGGGCAGGCTATGGCCAGACGTGGAAGGCCCTGAACGTTGGACTCAGGGTTTGAGTTTGCTTAGGTAGGAAACAGGAGCCACTGCTGACTTCTGAGCAAGAAATGATAGAATTCAGCAGATGTGTGCAGGAGAGAGGACGAACGAAAGACAGCAGTGGTGACTGGGAAGCTATTACAACAGTCTAGTTAACGAACTATTTCTAGAACTAGGATGGTGGCAGTGGGAATGGAAAGGACAAAATGTGATAGCTCAGTGATCTTTAAGTATGCCCAACTGACAGAGCAGTGGGATGATCTCCCTCCACTACTTAGAGCCAGTCTAAACCTAGCAAGCATTGCCCACTGTCATACAAGAACACGAAGTGCGTAAGGAGGTATAATTTAACTCTCACAGTGGCTGAAGAAGGGGGTCTGTAGGCCTTACGTGACACTATATCCATCTCAAAAGCATACCTTTCCATCAGTAGGGGGAAAAGTGACAACTGTGTCCTCACCTAGCCTCACTAGGAACTACCTACTGAGAAAACCGTTCACACAAGAGGGGAAAAAAGGTCAAATTAGAAACTTATCACTTATAAAATTTCGTACTGCATTCATGTGAAATAATTTATGCCTTGCCAAGCCCTTTCCTACTTATTTTCTCATTTTCCTTAAAGCAGTCTTTGAGGTATGGAGGGTGAGAATTACTGGCCCTATGTCATAGAAGAGAGATTTGATGTTTGCCCATGGGCACATGAGTCAGTGGAACTAGCGTCCCCACTCCCTTTTATAGGACTCTTAACACTACACCTGGCAATCCTATTGCTTCATGGTCAGTTAAAGGCAAGTGGTCTGAACTTTACAGGACTTAAAATAGACACTGGTTGGATAAGATACGGGTGCTGTGAAAACCCAGCCAGGAGAGTAGAAAAAGGCTGCCCAGAAAATGTCCTCCACCAAACGAAACACAGTCCAGAGCCTGGCTGGGAATTCCACTGCAGCTTTGGGTTTAGGAACTGTTTATTTTTATTTCTTGGCATAAACCTTTCATTCCTGTCCTTCTTGTCTCTTCTTGTCTCTCCTTCTCTCTCCGACTCTTTCTGTTCTCTTGGAAGCCAGGGTCCTACTCTACACATGCACATGTCTCAGCATCTGATACCACTGGCTAAAAATATGTCTCACCATAACTAGCTGAACCTCCTGCAGGTGGTACAATTTAAAATTGATATCAAAGAATATATCATGATCAGCCTTTGATTTATTTACCCTGCATATTAAAGACCCAGAAATAAAATAACCATGGTTCACAAGGAAAAAAATTAATGCAAAATGAGAGACTCTTTCAAGTGGCATTTTCAAGCCTAGTTTTTGTGGTGGGCTTATGTAATCAGAAATAATCGTCTGCACATGTTTGGTTACGCTATTTCAGAAATTACTCCCAGCCCGCCAGCTGACGTCACGGGGGTCAGTGTCGACCCCTTCGGAGTCTGTCTGCTGCTGTCTTCTGTGCTACTCAATTCGGAAAGAAAAATGCCAAATAGCAGAAGTGGCAACCCCATTTCCTGCCCAGGCACGTGGACGTTCTTCAGTTTCCTTTCTGAGCGTGCCCATGTTCTTGTCCCCACACCACTGTACCATCCTCACATTCCTGTCTTGTACTTATGCACAGAACAAAGCTTTCTCTGGAAAAATTTATCTTTTATCTCAAAAAGATTTAGGAAATACATAAATGCATGCGTGCTTAAGCCTGCACACACAGACAGAAGAGAGCAACTTTATTCATTTGGAATTCATTTTGAGAATATCCTTTCCCGTGATGGTTTCCTGTGTTTTTCCAAGTAGGCTTCCCAGCAAGTCAGCTACGAGTACAGTAATAATAGTTAGTGTTGCTAGCACAGCACGAGACGGGAAGAATCCCTCTGCTCCTGGACATTCTTCCTTGAAAACGACATGATTGCCCAGAGTATGCTTAACAGCGCTGACTTGGACCTCTCTGCTTCCTTCCCAGAGAGGGACAAATAGCACATAAACTCAGAGGGGATTCGCCTGAAGAAGGTAGAAAATAAAGAATTCCTGATGTAAGTGGCCTTCGCAGTCACCAAGACAATCACAGTCTGGTGTTTGACTCCCTTCCCTGACGTCCCTGCCAAGTAGCTAGGCAAACAATGTTAGAATGTTCCAACGATGGGAAATTCTTGACTTCTAAGGGCAGCCAATCCTTTCTTTCAGAGAACTCTGGGAGAAAAGTCCATAAACGTCCAAATGAAAACTCTTTCTCTGAATCCTCTACTCAGTGGTCCTGTCCTGTGCTTTTCATATAGAACATTTATGATGAATCTAATCTCTCCCACAGACGATAGCATCTCTAAAACTAGCACGTACCACCCAAACCTTATCTTTTATGGGGTAAGAATTCCCAATTCTTTCAACCGTTCCTTATCTGATAGAATGGGTGGCATTCTCTAATTTCCTCCCTGGATGGCCAGAATCATGTACGATTTGACCAATGCAGAGTTGAAGGGGCCATCACCTCCTTTGCTGCGGACGTTATACCTCAATTAGTCTAAGACTACATTAATAAGTCATGCCCACCTTTCCTTCCTTCCATCTCTAATTTACTTTAATCGTAACAACAGAAACAAATAACAAAAAATGATCACCACCAACCAACCACAGATTTCTTCAGCAGTTCTGAGCCAATAGTTCTACTGGAGCTTCTTGTGACCTCTAAAAGCCCAGGAAACACCCCTGATCTAAAAAACAGCCTCCTTTTCCAGGCTGCTCTCTTGTCCCAGCTTGCTGTCACCGCTGCTGAGATAGCGGACGATTGATCTGAGAAATCAAGTTGGATTGCTGTCCCAAATCTACACTCGGTTCTCCTTGTGTCTGTCTGATCGATTTCACTCTGTACGACATAGCTTGTCGCTATGAATTTTCATGCCAGTCAGGAGCTGCCAGCGCACCCAAGAACAAGTAGAAGATGGTCTGCACCCCTCCCCGTCCCTTTAACATATCCAGCCTCTGTGTTAATTTTTTCTTTTTTAATCGTCCATAGACAGATTGGAAAAGGATTATTTTCCAAGACCGCAGACCTGGATGCAACGGATTTTGGCCACTGGTTTTCCTTCCTAGGTTCCCAGGCCCCAGCTTGTGGTGACATTTCCTACCACTGTTGTACTAGGTGTCACCTGTTTAGCAGCTCCTCTAGCTGAGCGCATGTGGCCGCAGGTGCCATGCAAACACTGATCGTGTCTGACAGCCCTAGACGCCAGCTGCCTGCATGAAGCCTGCCCAGTCGCCACTTTTTGTGGGTAGAATGCTGCCGATGGCATGACCGATACAGAAACAAGAAACTAGGTGACCGTAAAGCTAAGACAAGTCCTACTAAGTGGCATTCTGAGCCCTATGGCTTTGAAATAATTGGTAGTGATAGAATAAAGACAAAGGGTGGGGGGAGCCTTGTTTTCTTACACTGATGCCCTGCGGACTGTACATCTGACTGGCTGCGAGTCCGTCACTGTATCCTCCTGTCTGGCTGATAACATGGCGAAGGGTATCCACCTAAACAGATGAACGACAACAGACAGGAAGTTAGTCAGAAAGGGGCAGGGCAAGGGAGGCAGCTCGTCATCATGCAGGCTCCCCTCTGGCATGCCATATTAACACAATCATTTTGGAAATAGTCTTCCTAGGAAAGAGTCCATCACGAGGAGGCTGGACCTCCTCTATATGCCAAGTCCGTTACCAGTTCTCAGTTCAGTAAGCATGACCATAAATGATAAAAGGAAATGGGGGCTCCCAACACTGAAGCTAATCCAACAATGCTGCGTGAGATGGTGGGGACAGGATGACAAAGGGGGCTCACCGGGGGAGAATGAAGGCATTGTCCCTTCTCCCCATTTGTCTTCCCTGATCATCCTGTATGAGCTTCTCCTTTGCCAGTGTCTTACAAAAGCCAAGGTTCTATTTAGAGAAGGTTTGGGCAGACATCTCACAGAGAGGGCAGTGTGTGACTAAGACCTGTTTTTTTGAGGACTTTAAGTGATGGCCAGTTGTTTAGTCACTTGACCAAAGCCTGACCCTCTCACCTCAAACTTGTTTCCAGGCAATGTGGCCTGAGCAGGGGGCTGAATCACAGACCAGTTGGTCTATTCCAGGCACATGCTGCTTCCTGTTCCATATGCAGCGTGGGAAATGGGACGGACATGGCTCAGAACCTCCCTAATATTCTGACCCAGAGCGTAATGCTTTAATCTTTCCCATCACGCTTCATGCTGAGATGGTAGCAAGGATTCCCAAGGTATCGTGAGGCAATCTGCTCACTGTGGAGCCCTGAGCTTTGACATCACATGACTCGATTTTTGTTTCCCAAAGTAGACTCACACTCATCACCAGAAACCCAAGTCCCTTGTCCTAAAGAGTGTCTAAGAAGATGAGTTTAGTTACCATGGCTAGGTGTTTTAAAAGCTTAAAATGAAAACATGAGATACTAATGTATTTGCTTACTCATTAATTACCTTCTTATTTGGCAAATATTGAGGGTGGGAAATCAACAAATGAGAGGGAGACCTGGAAATTGAGACGGTGGCCTGATCTCCTCCCTCTCCCTTTGGCGAGTGAAGAACATGCTGGTTCTACTCGCCTGATGTGTCTCGGTCACGTTGACCTGTGCTTACTGCTCCTCTCCTGCTCCTACCATGACTGAAAAGCCAGAGCCAAACGCACTCACAAAGTGTGGACGAGATTCCCCATGACAATGGTTGTCTTTGTTTCGGTTTGGTTTGGTTGTCGTGACGTTTTGGTTCTGATCTCTCTCTCTCGCTTTCTCTCTCTCTCTCTCTCTGGACAAAAGCAGGAAGTGCCAATACGACTGAGGGCTCTTGGACTCTAGTGCATTCACCTGGCAGCATATTGGCTGGGTCCCTACCTGTGATTGCACGTTGGCTCCAACCTGGGCCCCTTGGTAAGAATCCCCATTGAGTGACTGCACGCTCATGAACAAATCTCCAGAGTTTGACATGTTAAAAGAACTGGAAGAACCTGGAAAGGAAAGAGTGAGGCACCTGAATCACAGAAAGGAAAAGGCTCCACCCCCGCAACTAACAGCCAAGAGGAAGAATGACATGCAAAGCAACCCCTCAAATAAAAACTAAAATAAAAATAATATCAACAGAGTCTGGTTAGTAGCATGAAGAACAGAGCAAGCAATAAAGGGTGCATATTGTTTATGTTATGTAAAGCCACACCTTACTACAAGTTGCCAACGGGACTGCCTCCTCTTAGCAACTTTAAGCTGAGAAAAGGAACATGTATTCTTCTCAACTTTTCTATTTGGATTGCAATCTCTAGACCTAGGATCTCTCTTCCATGCCTCTAAAATTCTGGAGTTGGCCAGGGGACCACAAGATAGAGAATATGTGCCGGTCAAATATACTTCCGCCCCGATGATGGAGCACATAAGCTATTTAACTGGATTCTAAATATCCTATTGCTAAACCCATCTACTCTCACATGGGAAGCAGCACCTAGGAGGGAGTGCACAAAGGCAATGTCACATACTAGCGCTGGCCCTTGACATGGGTCTATTGACATTCCTAACTTCTAGAAAGAAGGTGAAGTTCCTTGCTGGGTGGCAAACAGCCCAGGGAACCTTGAGGACTGTAGGAATGTGTGGGGGTGATCTACCCTTACCTGCCACCTGCCAGGATGAAAGAGGATGAAACAAATAATGGGCCAGGAATTCTCAAACATGCATGAAATATGAAATGCTGCTGACAATAATAATATGAATAATAATAATAAAAGAGGGCCTCAAGAAGGGCAGTTAATCATCTGCTTTCACCTCCCAGAGATGGAGGCAGTATCCAGAGAGTTAGCCTTTAGGTGCATCGTGGCACCACTGTGCTAAACCTAGTCCATCCTCAACCTAAACACAAGGGATTGCAAAAGCTTAATATTATTCTGAAGTCATCGTGCAGCTCAGCGCATTAGGAAAGAAAGCTCAACGTGCAAGGTTTGGTTAAAACATGACGTTAGCCTGGAAAAGGGGAGACCTTAGGGACCCAGGTCAGTTGCACTCTCTTATTTCCAACTCTACGTTGCTCAAAATGTGCTCTTGCCCTCATATTCTTGAGACAGCCATCCTCAGTGTGGAATCGCCCAACAATGATTCATGCCTCAGCTCTGACACTTTCTTTCTTTTCTCCCAAGGCAGGGATTTGAGCTCTCCTAGAGAGCTTTCCTGCCCGACATGAAGAGCTGCAGCGAAGCAGAAAACGAGGCTTTTCTTTTCTTTTTTTTTTTTTTTACCATAGAAGGACCACTTATCAAGTGATGAATTCTAAACTCTGACACTGTGCTCTATGCTTAACTATCCACATTATCTTCATACTTCAAAGGCAAGAGCCGTTTGGAGGAATCAGGTGATTTATGAATTTGGGGACAACCCCAAGTTTTAAAAAAATCTCCATTTTTCTTCGTTCCGTTGGATGTACATCCACATGTAAAAAACTAGCTAAATATTTTCATCCATACACTGATCCTCCACCTAACTCCCTTCTCGTTCCTTCTTTCCCAGGAAAAAAGAAACACTTTCTTTGGGGGCTGGGGGGTGACTCAGACATCAAACCAAAGGACTATGCCATCTCCAGAGCTCTGTAACCTATGCTGTTTCACCTGGCCCACATTTCTCCGTTTAGCTTATCTGAAAGGAATCAGAAAAGTTGGGTCTTGGCAAAACAGGCATGAGATCTGAGCAGGTGTGACTTATACCCAGTCAGTAGGATGAAGGCTTGGCCTGTAACTTCCTTCCATTAAGGTGGGATGTTATCTTTGAAATTGTCCTCCTGAAATGTGGATGAAGCAGTGTGTAGCACAGACCACATGCTTGTGTGCAGACATATAATACCTAGGTCTCTACATATTAGTTATATTCCTCTCAAATCTTCTTTGTAATCGTGGAGGTATAATCTAAACAATAAAGGCCATTTTGTAATGAGTGTCACAATAATGCTCACATTTAGATGTCAACAGAAACAAGTAGAGTCAGCTCCAAGAACCCAAATTATAATTTTCTATATGTCATCGGACTCCCCCCCCACTTCAAAAGAGTGCTCAGTTTGTAGCCTGAGTATTTTATTTCTCTCCCAATCAATACCATGTAAGAAACACACATGCTATATGCTTGGCTAATGGTTTATTGGAAGTTAGTACACAAACTTAGGAATGGGAGAAACCCCAAAGGGCCATGCTGATGCCCAGTAACATGGCATCCGTGGAACTCTAAAGGTATGGAATGTGCCATTTACAAGATGTACACTGCAATTGACACAGATGATTTAAAAAATATATGTGCATAGATAAATTGTAAATATGTCTGGCTGCCTAATGTGCATGGAGATAAATATGCGCATATGAATGCACTTCATGTACAAATGCATTTGTATCAGAGCAGTAATTGCAAAAATAGTCCCTCGTGCTCTTGGCTGTACTGGTTCAGCATTTTGCTGTCTCTGTACACTGATGTACAAGACCACATAGCTTCTGACTCTCTGATATGTGTCTAGAGGCAATGACTGTGCTAAGAGAAGAGACTGGGTGCCACTAATACCACATGAAAATCTAAATGATGAGGAGAGGACATGTTCTTTACCGAGCACTGAAAGTTGGAAAGAACTTATCATGGAATGGATAACCTCCTAGGAATCCACAGGCAAACAGTGCATGGGCTCTCTTGGAGGTGCTCTCCACAGGCAAATAGTGCATGGGCTCTCTTGGAATTCTCAAAGAGCTAGGACAGAATTACTTGGCTTGCTGAAGAAGGTCATTCAGGAACCTTATTTGCAGGCTTTTGTGAAGTAATCAGCAGTTCCTAGAAGCATGTTTTAAAATGTGCTTGTCAGTTAAAAGATTCTGAATTTGGCTTGGAAAGGGAGGCAAATGGCTCACTTAAACTGCCACCCAGACATCTGGGGTATGTACAGAGCTAAATCTGCATTCAACCAGACAGAGAAGGAATAATGGATCACCTATGGCTCCAATGCATTTGCCTGGGCAAGCATCATGATGCGAAAATGTGTTAACATGCATTTTCATAAGACAATTTCCTAAAAATTGCATTTCTACTTTAAAGAATCTTCGGGAGACTTAAATTTGTCCAGAAAAAAAAAACACCAAAAAAAAAAAAAAAGCAAAAAACAATTAACTTCATAATCCTAAAGAGATAGAATAATGATAAAATCTGCATCTGGAGCAGGGTTTCTCAACCTTGGCACTGTTGACATTTTGGGCCAAATAATTCTTCATTGTGGGGGAATGTCTTATGCATTGGAGGATGGTTAGCCACATCCCTGGCCTCTATCTAAGAGACGCCACTAGCACCCTCCCTCCAAAATTGTGACAACCAAAAATGTCTCCAGACATTACTGAATGTCCCCTGGGGTACAAATTCGCCCCTAGTTATGAACCAATGAGTTGGAACAAGAATGGATTTAATTTTTCCTCTTACGGAACTCAAAGTGTTTAAAGTACTAGTTCAGTATTTCTTATAGCATTTTGTATGAAGTACTGTCCCAATTTGTGTTGTTTAGAAATCAAGGCTTCAGACAGATTATGTGGCCAGTGTGATTAGACTGGACTCTCAAACCATTTGGGGATAGAATCTCTTTACTAGACGTAAGCTTAATTATGCCTCATGCTTGCTTCTCCATTTCCTCTTCCAAATTCCAAAATGCACTGTTACTTTCCACTTAGTAAAAGAGTAAAGGGTTGTCTGGTTCTATGTAAAAACCCTACAATAGATGTGCATGTCAAGGTTCTAGAGTTCCAATTCCAGGAGGAATTGTCTTCATTTTCCACTTAAAAATAAAGACGAGAAATACAGAAAGAAATAACATGAGGAAAAACAGCAATGGGATCATTTTTTTTACTTGGTTTTAAAAAAACAAAATTATAAAGGTTCTCGGGGATTTAGTAAAGGGTCAGTCAACTTCTCAGGATGCATTACCTCCTAACTGTGTGTACTATATAAAAACTTCTCATAGGAAATGGGGATTTGGAGTTTTAATACGATAACCTTCCACCAATACTGAGATACACCAAACCTCCTATTGGGGTGTCACAGATTATGTACAAGGGCTTTCCATTGACTAAAATAGGGCCAGAAGAAGGATTTTCTTGGCTGAGTTTGCTGTTCTCTTTTGACACACATACACAGCTAAGCAAAGAATTCAGATCTGGGGTTCTGAAACTTAATAAGCCTGTGACTGCTTAGCTAATCACAGAACCTGATATATCATCAATGCTGATGCTAAGCTATTAACAGCAAACATCTGCAATGCACAAGCCAATTTCTTTCTTCTTGGATGTTAAAGTATTCTCCAGAAGATAGCTCAAGCTTCCATAAAGGCTCTTATGTTTCTGAGGTCTTAATTCTTGCTTTTATAACTTCATCAAAAATAGGAAATGGAGAATGTATCATTTTAGGTCACTTCAGAAGAATTATGGACTCAGGGTTTAAACTATTGCTTCAGTGGTCCCCATTTTTGCTTTCTTTTTTCAAAACTTAATTTTCTCTCCTGCTTTTAATCCTTTTTCTTTACTCCATTTGTTTTGCCCAAATCTGCTGGTACAAACTATGAAGAATGCTAAATGTCTCTAAATGCTTGCCAATCCCCCATAGGTCCTAGTCCTAAGGGATTTTTATAAATGATGCTTAAGGAAATTGGAGACAAGGCACATACCAACAAATAGGAATATTTAGAAGTAGCCTAAGCAAAGGCATTGAAATGCCGCTGTCCATACAGAAGTCTCTAGAGGGAAGATTTACTTGCAAAGTATTTCCTTGCAGTCGAAGTGAGTATGTGTATTTACTAAAGCTTGGGGTAAAACTTCTGCTCCAATATTGAGGATACAAAAATTTCTGAGGTTCCAGAACTCCAGACTTCAAGCTCTGCCAAAACGTGTTTTCACTTATTAACCTCTTATTTGAAACTTGCTATTTCAATTATCTTTCATCCTTTGAAATTATTAAAGAGCCAGTATACAACATAATAAACAACCTATGTGAAATTTATGAACACTTCAAAGTTTTTACTTTATCTGTGTGATGATTTAGGTTGGTTAAGAGCAGAAGACAATACAGAAAAGCTCATTTATAGCTTTTCCTGTTAGAACATTTATCTTTTAAAATTCCATGCTATTGCACACATCCAATAGTATTTTCTTTCATGTGAACTTTAGAAAAAGCATTACAAAGGGGTTCCTCTGCATATTATTTCCAACAACTTAGGCACAACTGGAAGGCTTAGCTCAAATTTTCCATAATAATTTATTTTGTGCTCAGAATAGTCACATGAAGTCTAAGCCACCAGAAAAATTCCTTAGAAAACTGTAATCACAGACTGACATTCCATAAGACCCAGCATAATTCTTAAACACAGAGTAGGGGGTTAAAATGCTTACTTTTCTCTTTTTAAGGGCTTTAGGAAAGAATAAATAGTTATGGATTTAGTAATGAGAGGAGTCCACAGGGCCCTTCTAAGGACTAGCCATAAATCATGCTAAGCCATCTGTGATGCAGATATATCAGGGACAGGAAAAAGTCATTTTGATATCTGTTTTGCATTACGATAACCTTTGCAGGAGTGTTGAGTGCATTTTTGCTAATGTTGACAGAATTGTACTTCTTCCAAAGAGACAAGTGAAAATGTCTGCCTAGCAGTGCAATTCAACTTGTGTTGTTGGGTCTGAAATGCTTAATAATTGACCAGATGGGGAAGAAGGAAACTCTCTGGTTACTGAATCTGTTAGCCTTGAACCTTTGTCAATCACACCACGATAGGGAAAGAAGAAAACAAAAAAACTCAAAAAGCAAACATGCTCCTCATAGTAATTCAACCTGCAGTGCTGGGAAAAATAAGACTGGATTGAATTCTCCATTGCCTTACCATACCCATGCTTCTTAAAAAGCCCAGGCCACTCTTCATGCATGATTCCATTTAAGTCAAAGAAGGCCATGGTGGTACAGCCCAATGACTTGGAGAACCTTAAAATAACAAATCAGTGCATCTAGAAGCTCCCAGAAGACGTTAGCATATGGAGCCTTAGATGTCTCCAATAACAAGCGATCATAAGACAGAGAATTTATTTTCGTGGACAAACAAGTTTTGGGGTCTAAGATACCACAGCCTCTAAAAACGGTAGAAATTAGATTTGTAATCATATGATAATCAAACATATTTAGATTTGTAACCCTTTAAAGTTAGAATCATCAATTTTCTTAGATGTGTACCTCAGTCAAAATCGACGCATTTTGTTTATTATGGAAAAGTACCATGATTTGATAACTTATTTAATGAGGAAATATTTCTGTTTCTCTTTTACCAAAAAAAAAAAAAAAAAGTACCAACATGACTTCCATAGCATATACTCACTAAGGTTATAGTTTACGCATTATTAACTTTGTTTTTTCACATGTGGAAACTTATAACTAATGGCACAAGACACACCTAAAAATATATTATTTTAGCCTAAACTCTGAAATTAGTGATATGATGCATATTCACTAAAATAAAACCTAGAGCATAGCATATGACTCAGAACAAGAAAACTAGAATCTGAATAATTTGAATTAAGGATTGCCAATGTTCTTTGTAATTGCATAAAGAAGACCAACAACATAAAACAATAAAGAACAATAAATATAAATAATATATAGAAATAATCATAGCCTAGCTTGGTAGACCTAAACATTATAATGAGATATTTGCTAGAAGAGTAAATATTCCTGCATAGAATGCATGCTACTAGGTGACCTAGACATTATGTGATAAAATCCCAAGAGACTATCTCTAAGTGTTATGCTTATTTATTGGTATTCCTGAAAGGGGAATTTAGAGGTCTCATCAGAACAAACCAATTTACCTCTGTCTCAACTTAGACAGACATATTAATACAAACCTGCTGACAATCCCATCTTATTAGGAGTATAACATATTGCTTTTTGGAAATGAAAGGAAAAACCCAAAGTTTCATCAACAACAAAAAAGATAATTAAATACATAAATCAAACAATCAAAAGCCTAAAGAATTAAAAGAAACTCCCAATGTATAGGAAAAGAAGGATAAAAATGGAGAACAATCCCCTCAAATCAAAGGAAAAACTAACCCGCTGAGTTGGGAGTTGAGGGTGAGTTAGCTTGGCTTCCATGGGCTGACACATTGGTGGCAGTGACAGCCGTTTTGGCAGCATAAATATTGGCTTCCTCTTGAAATTTACCTATGTTCTTCTTGTACCGGATTCGCTTATTTCCAAACCAGTTTGATACCTATAGCAGTTTAAAAGAAGATAAGAAAGTTAATATTTCATCCTTCAGAAACTCGACAGAAGAAAAAGAAAGAAGAGCTTATGCGAGGGATGAAGAGGTAGGCTAATTGGTCTTATTCTACGCACGATTTTTGCAACATCAATAAAAAGACACGAAGAGTTTTAACAGGAACAACTACAGAAAGTGAAATTCTCTTCTTAATATAACCAAAATTTAACAAAATCACTGTGATAAAAATTCTCCTTATAGAGGAGCTGCTCATTTAAGCTAGGACCCTTTTAATTTAGAGCAAGCATTTTAAGTTTGCTTGTCTTTTCAGTTATGACAATAAAATAAACCTTTCAGGAGAAATGCCTCTTATCAATTCTAAAGCTGACTCTGCACAATTAAAATACACAGGCCTTTAAATATCCCTACAAAATCTCTATCAATATATAGGTGCTTTCCTGCAACAGATTAATTTCAAATTTTTAGAAGTTTAATAACTTTAACACTTAACTTAGATTCTTAGCTGCTTTTTACTATACACCTTAGGATCAATATAATTCAATCCAATAGATTTTACTGAGTATTTTGTGTAAAGCTTGGTATTGTCTACATCAGGAAAAACTGAAGCATATAGCCAAGTATTCCTTTGAATTCCAGGCTTTAAATGTTAAAGCCAATAAACACAGTAACCCTAATTTGCTTTCATTTGTTAATTCATTTTCTTCATGTGGCTCCCAGTGGCTGTCTTGGCTTGATCTGGTATCTCTGCTCCCTTTATACCAAGACCTCTGCCAGACACAAGTGCAGATACAGTTAAACTGAAGTTTTACTCCCATAATTCCTGTCTTGGAGAGGAAAGTTTTATACCCCATATTCCAGATGTGATTTTGAACTAAAATGTTATGGTCTTTATACAATTACAAAACAAGCTATGAAGTTGGTGAGGATGGAGGAGTTAATCAAACACATACAATAGCTTATATATAATTTATATTAATATTTACCTCCCAACAATGGCAGATAAAGAAAATTCTTACAAAACTACACTTATTTTTTAAATGCATTTGCAGAGTTAAAACATCTTATAAGGCTAGCCCTCAAAGGCCTATGCAGCTTATACTACAGCAGAAATGCCAAGCCTTTATGAAAAAATCAAACTGTATCATTTACAGCATTAGTAAACAAGAGAGAAAAAGTTCAATAAAATGCTTTATTTATTGTAAATTCTGGTGTCTACAGAAAAACAGAATTAAACTGGAGGAGAAAGGGCACTTCTGGGTACATTTCAGGATCGCTGCCTATCTAATTTCACTTTTAAATTCATGTTTTTCTTGATATAACTTTCACTATCCATGTGAATCAATCATAATTAGGGTTGCTTTTTGATTTATAAGTGGAATAGGGAGAGGGAAACAGGTACGGAGATTTTTCTCAGGTATCTAGACGAACTGGAATAAAGGGGGGAAGATGAAGGTAGCTTAGGGGGACTTTAGAGGAGCAAAGGAAATACCTGCGGTCCGATTAAATCAGCTGTATATGAAAAAAAAGTGAGTCGGAGGGAGGTGGAGAGGGGAGATGCGGGAATTATTCCCTAGCAAATGAGAAGAATGGCACTGGTAGGAAGATTCCAGGTCAGTTCGGACATTTCTGCATTGTCTACTAGGCCATATCATATGCCCTGGACAATGCACAGAGTCAGTGTTTTCTGACATGAGTCAATGAATGATTCATCAGCTTATGGACTGAAGACCTAATATGTGTTAGGCACCAGGGATGCCCAGATGACAGATACAGCCTGGGACAGGTGATACAGAAAGAACAGCAGATTTTATAGGAAGGGTTTGATTCACATTTCGAACATATTAATATTGAAGAACCTATGGGCAGAGACACAGCAAAATCCAGTGGAAAGTAAGATGTATGAGTTTGGTATTCCAGCAGAGAAGTTCCATCTGGATATTCAAATTGAGGTACATTTGTAGCTGTGAGCATGGAAGGCATCACTCAGATAAAGTACGTAGAACAGCGCTTTTCAAAGTTACGTGTTCATGGAGAGCTTCTTAAACAGATTGGCTTCCGAAGGTTCATTTTTACCTTCAACAGGGATTTGAAATTCTGAATCCTAGACTTGGAATTCAGACAATAAAGTGATTGAATTCTACTTTAGAAGCAGAAGACTCCATGACTAAAAGTCACTGATTTGTGAGTTAGTGATGTAATTCATACCTGGAACCATTTATCAGACCTGCAGCAACAGACCTGTAAAAAGCTTCGATTCCTTTTTTTTTTTTTTTTTTTTTTTTTGCAGATAGGTGTGTACATTTGGACAAGAATGCTTATAGCCCTATAATAAACTAAGCTACTTGAGTTTGCCCACTGGATGTTCTGCTTTCCCAGAATTGTCAAGACTACAAATGACCCTCCGCTGGGTCAAAGCACCCACGAAAGGCCTGGAGTCCATTCACTCTGCCTTATCTGAAAGGATGTTTGCAGCTGCAAATCATCCGTAGCTCACTGGGGAGGCCCTGGCAATCCTCTCATTGTAAGTATCTTCTGCGGACTTCTGTATTCTGACTGGACCTAATTCTGCTTAGCTAAACACAGGTTGATGGGATCGCACCCTGCAGGGAGTAACAGGAGCCAGGATTCAACTCAAGGAAGTGCAGATGCTCAGTTTATACAAAACAGCATCTACTTCGTTTGAAAACTGTTAAGTGAAGCTTCTCACTAGAGTCGGTTGCTTCTCCATGACTCCCTCCCCTCCTCCACTGTTGATGGAACTATTAGTACATTTAGTTTTCTTGCATGTTACATAATTCTGAGGAAAACTTTCTCTGACACATTTTAGAACAATCAACAACCACTACTGGTCAACTAGACATCGGTGGTGGTATGTGAGGTTCAGATGAGTAAGACGTTTGGATGGATCCTCTGAGTGGACACAGTGTACATACATATAAAGACAGCCTGCTTTTCTACTTCATGTTCATGTTGAAGACTCTGGGTCTATACAAATTCTGTATCATGCATTCCAAGTCAACAGGCACCTGTTATGGTTACTGCTCTTTGGGGGAAGGGGTCACTCAGTGACATTTTGTGCAACCATTCCATGTAATCATAGTGACATGTCAAAATTCTTTTTTTGTGTGTGACCTCATTTCTGACCTCACATTTGTGTGTGACCCCATCAGTTACAGAGTCAGCACATCAAGAGAAGACATTTAAGTTCCTTTCATTTAAAAGGCTATGTAACGACTAGTTCTATTCACTGACTCTTAAAGTTCCTGGGCTGAGCAAAAAATGGCTAAAGAATTGAGAAAAGATCAAGAGGAGTTCAGATAACTTTACAAGTACATTTAAGACACTTCACCCATTTGAAACAAGGGAGTGCTCAGGGGAAGAACTCTATCCCTATTTTTACACTGTACTCTACTATTCTCCGCCTGCTAATCCCTCTCGAGTTTTGCCCTGTACTTACCTGGAAACTCTCTTATACACATCAAGTGTTTACCTTGCCATTTTAAGGCTTTAGCTGACAGAACCTGCAAGGTATGAATGTTTCCTAAAGCAAGACCTCTAGGACCCTGCCTTGTGGCGCCACCAGGGCTAGGCTACAGGCCAGGCCTTTTGAGGGGCCCCTTACCTGGGAGACTGTGATGCCACACTTCTTGGCTAACTCCTCTTTGGCTTCCTCACTGGGGTAAGGGTTGCTGAGATGGGAATAGAAATATTCATTCAGGATTTCCGTCGCTTGCTTGTTGAAATTCCGTCTCTTCCGCCTTCATAAAGAGAAAGGGAACAACAACAACAAAGTTTGCACCAAATAAACAGTAAAAGGGAGAGAATAGGATCTACTTCTGGGAGAAGACCAATGTTTGAGCAAAAGGTGAATTAGAGAAGATTTGCCAAAAAAGGGCTGGATGCCAGAACCATCACTAAAAGCATCTGTTCAATACTTCCTCGTGCACCAGCCGGGCACCTGGGCACCAAAGAGAAGAATGGTGACAAATACTTTTACAGAGTGGTGAGGAGCATGAAGTTTCAAAATTCAGGCCGTCTTGGTTTTGAATCCTGGCTCAACTCAATACCCGCTGGGTGATTTGGGTGCCTCTCTAGCCTCAGCTTTTTCAACTGGAAGTGAAGAGAGTCATACCAACCTCACAGGGTCAGTGGGGGAGAAATGAGGTCACACACAGACAGCACTCGGCACAGTGCCTGACGCATGGCAAATGCTAGGACTTAGTGGTGACAGTTTTTCTTCCTACCGGGGCCTTACTCTTCACAGCAATCCATTTCAGTTACTCATTTTTCACAACTAGGGAGGTAGACATGGTTTTTCCTATTTACCTATGAAAAACTGAGTTCAAAGGTCCCTCAGCTGGTATGCTGTAGAACCAAGATATTCATTCAGGTGTGCCTGACTACAAAACCCAGTCTCTTTCTTCCATACAAACTGGCTCCTGGCAACTACATAGAGACTCTGTAGCCATAAGTTAAAAATAAGTTATGATTTTCTACTCTATCCCCATGTAAATGCATGCAACATTTTTCAAAGGCATCTGGGGAAGAGGGCATGGAACTGACTGAAATTAACCCCCTGATGGCCTGACCTCTCTTAAAAAGAAAGAAGTGGCACTTCTTAAGCAAGAACAGCTGCTAAATGGTAAAACAAAAGCCCGCAGAAATCTCTTTCATATACAGGTTGCCAAAAGGAAGAAAACCACTTTTTGAATAAAAACATTTTTCTGCTTTTTAAAAAAGGTGCTAATTGAACTAATTTAAAGTGAGAATCACTTTACTGCTTCCTCACAGCCAAGGCCTGTGGCCCACTGAGCCAGCGGCTCAGGGGCACGGAGAGCAGGCTAGCCCTGCTTGACGCTGTGGGGCCTTCATCTTTAAATTAGCTCTCTTAGCACTTTTGCCTTTCTTGCTTTCTTGCTTTTCCTTATGGAAAAGATTTCCGGAACAGCCTTGATTACACCAGGATATAGGATTCCTCAATTTAGCCAACAGAAAGCACTGATGGCCTTGCTAGACAGGAAATTCAGCTAATAATGTATTTTCAGGGTCCCACTTGGATTAATTAACACAATAAAGTGCCTGATTTTACCGGATGAACACCATCTGTCCACAGGTATTAGCCACATCTGTCCAGATTATGCCAAGCCCAAGTCACTCTCCCAAATCATGCTGAGTTTCTGGGTCACCCAGCATCAGAAATTGTATAGATGGGATTTAAAAGCCCAACTAAAAAGTAGGCATGTGTTAAAAGCTCTTGCATGATGGGAATTTGGTGAAGACAGCCAAGTGGCTAACTCAGGTCTCCAAGCCAGTCTTTAGATAACCTTTCGCTGCTGCTTCTTTGCCTAAAGAAGACTGTTGTTTTAGGCCCAGGGAACTGGACCCTGAAGGCTCCCCTGATTGGGAGAGCCTCTGGTTGTTCATTCAGTTGTTTGCATTAGCATTACAGTGTATTTTTTGGGACTCTTCCAATTGAGCTCAAAGGAAGCCTCTCTGGAATGAGCTGGTGGTGTGCTGATGGTGCAGACAGCTGTTCCCGGCTCTCTTCTCCTCGTGATGTGCAATCTTCCCTAGGTGGTCTCATCTATTCTGATGGACTCGCTTATTGCCTCTTTCAGTAGCTGTCTCAATCTAGGGCCTTTGAAATCCTAGGATCAGGAGTTTTCAGAATTTCAAGAAACCTGGTGAAAATAACACGTTTCTGACAATCAGGTTGTTTGAGCTAACCGAGACACTTGGTTTCTTTGCTTTGGCTTGAAGTGTTATCAGGTTGGTGAGTTAACATTTGTGATTTCAAGCCAATCAGAAGCTTTGACAGTTGGGTACCTGGATTTTTAATTTATGAAATGTGGTGTTGATTAAATATTACTGGATAAATACAGTATTTTAGGGACAGAAACCTTCCGAATCACAGGGTCCATGTGGGAAATTTTTTATAAAAGACATGTAATAGTGAGAGGTATAGGCATCATAGACATATGTTGTTAATGAGCAAATATATTGTCTCCTGCCCTAATACCTCTCCTAAGAGCCACTGGCCCATTTACCATTGCACACACCAGGCACCTTCAAACAAACTGTGCATCTGAAACTAATATCACTTTTCACCCAAATCAGCTCTATCTTCTTTATCACCCACATTATTTAATAACATCATCACAGATACAGTTCATTGCACTTCTTAATTTGTTCATTCATTCATTCATTCGTTCAAATGTTTGAGTACCTAGCCAGAACGTGGGGGTCTCGCTCCCTCCTGCTTTCTTATCTTCATCAAATGATTGGCCCCAAAGCAAGTCCTGCCAGTTCTATCCTTTCAGATCTATCCCTCTTATTCCGTTCTTGTTGTCACTGCGACTTTTTTCCTTCAAAGAGGAGAGCTATTTTTATTATGATCTTTTACGTATGTGGTTAAAGTGACTTACTATTTTTTAATTTCAAAATATTAAGGGGGTACTGCTATTTTTGAAATGAGTTTAGAGGAACCGCTGCCTATCACACGATTGTGTGACTAGTGCTGTGCAACAGCACTTTCTCCAGCGAGTGGAATGTTCGATACCTGATCTATGCAGCACAGCGGCCACTAGCCACACTGGCTACTTAGCAGCTGAAATGTGGCTGGTGCAACTGGGAGAGCTCATTTTAAAAATTTAATTTAATTTAATTTAATATTATTTTAATTAATTTTTTCTTTTTTGCATCCATAGATAATATTGCTATAATTACTTTAAATTTAAAATTAAAGAGCCATATCCTAGATAGTGCAACTCTAGATCGATGCTTCCCAGAAATAGTGCCCAAGCAGCCCCCCTGGAAAAAGAGCACATCTCTGGGGATACCACCAAAAGCATGAAATGTCTTTGAAACATCCTGTTTTAGTTTACTCCATAATATACCAATGTTTATCTTTCAATAAAAATATTTTCCTCTGAATATTTACATAAAATGCAGAAGCTATTTCGTACTTATTCTGCCTTGTTCCAGGTTGGGGAGCACAGGCTTCAACCGTGGTTCTTTTTACCTTATCTCTTCTCTAATTTAGCTCATCTTCATGAGACTCTCAAGTAACTTTTCTACACCATAGATCTGATCATGTCACTAATCACTATAAAATTGAATAATAATGTATATATTAATAATATAATATATAATAATAGTAATGGTAATATATAATAGAGTAATCATTCTTTTATGATAGCTGAATTAGGATGTGAATATTATGTGCTAGACATTATACTAAGTTTGTTTTTTATCTTATTTATTCCTGTTTACAGATTATTCCCATTTTACAGATAAGAAAACTGAGCCTTTGGGAGAATAAGCCACTTACCCAGGGTCACAAACGTCATTAGGGTTGTAGCCAGAACTTGAATCCAGTATAATTTTAGAACTTAGGTGGGAATTTCCCACCCTCCCCCCTTAAACAGCTTGGAGGGTTTCTGCTGCTTAATAAATTCAAAATCACTGGTACAGTTAAGGTTTTGCAGTGGATCTATCCTATCCCTAGTGCCTCATGTCCCCCCAGTCCAACACACGCTGTGCATAATTTCATCTAGCCGCATCATATGCGTCTGCGTTCCCCAAAGACTCATGGCTGTCCTGCTCCCGTGCCTCCCACACCACCCTGAACGTTTCCCTGCCACAGCACTCGCCAAAGTTTACATACGTCTCCCTAGCCAAACAGCAAACTCCTCAAGGGCAGGGGCCGTGTCTCACTCATATCTGAAACCCTTGTGTCGAACATATATATAGTAAGCACTCGAGTAAATAATGCTCGGTGAAGTCTAATGATGTTGTTTTATTTTGCCCATCTATTTGGCAAACATCCTGCTCCGCTGAGACTCAGCTTTGCCCGCCCTCTCCCTGATCCTCTCCCCTTCATATGCAGTGTTAGATTTAGTTGCAATAGTGTCTGTTTGTCCCACGAGATTACAAGGTCTGTAAAGGTGCGACCCACATTTATTTGCATTTTTTCATCTTTGTTATTCTAGTGGCTAATATAGCATCTGGCAGACAGTAGGAGGTCAACTAGATGAGTAAATAAGTCTAAGCAGAGTGCAGTGTGACCAGACCTTGTTGCATGTTCTTTCCTCTTTGGTAATTCATTTTATATAATCCCATCTACGGGGGAAAATGCAGAGGTGTACTTTTAATCACCTGTTTATGTTACTGTTGTTATTTCCAGCAAAATGTTATAGAAAAGAAAGTTAAATTTTATGGCTTGAAAATCAATTAGAGGGTTCATAAGTTCTCGCTCTCTAAGAAAAAACATGATTGATGGTCTTAACAATAAACCTACCAGTTGCAGGCACAATGCCTGGTACACGGCGTGGTATGATTAAAGGTGAATGAATGAACAAATGAATACAATTGTTAAGTTATACTTTCCTGGCACAGTGAAGTCAATGTAAGGACGAGAGAAAAGGTAGCACCCGAATGGGAGAAACCTGTGCCTGGTGCTCAGTTGAGGAGTGTGGCAGACAGAATCGCAAGGTCCCAGCCCCCAGTACACAAACCTTCCCCTCTAGTGGATGGGACAGTAAATATGAGGGATGTCACTCCTACGATTAAGTTACTAATCAGCTGACTCTGAGTAAATGAAAAGGGAGATTCAGTTAAAGCCTTAAAATGCAGAGTTTCTCCTGTTGGCTTTCAGGAAGAACACAAGCAGCCAAGTTGTGAACTGCCTATGAGCAAAGACTGTCTCTAGGAGCTAAGTAAGGCTCTCAGGCCTACAATTAGAAAAAACCGAATTCTGCCAACAACCAGAATGAGCTTGGAAGAGGACCCTGAGCCTCAGATGAGACCACAGCCTCAGCATATAGCTTGGTTACAGCTTTGTTGTGACTACAGCAGAGGATTCAGCTAAGCCAAGCCCAGACCCCTGACCAATGCAAACTGTGAGATAATAACTTGGGGGTGTTGTTTTAAGCTGCTCAATTTGTGGTAATCTGCTACACAGCACTACAAAGCTAACACAATGAGTGTTCCATAACAATTCTACATACCTATTAGATTACAAAGACTAATCCTTTTACTAAATCAAGTCCTCTTTGTATTTTATTTGTCTTCCATGAAATCTTTTTTTTTTTTTTTTTTGATGAGGTCCTGCCCATGAGATGCATGGTTTAGAGGAGCATGTGAATATCCGCATTGAGTATGCCTTTCTTACTAGGGTTTGCTTAGATATCTCTCCATAACTCTCCATAACTTAGAATTATGGTGACGCTGGAGACACTGACGTGAATTTCCCAATAAGTAAGTCCAGCAAACATTTATTTTTGAGCTGGGAAAGACATTTGCTCAGCCTTGGGCTGGCATTTGGGGTTATGGTCTTTCACTGACAATAAATATATCCCCAAAATAAAATGATAATAACCATGACAATAGGTTAGTTGTTTCAGTTTTGAATCTTGGCTCAGAGGCAATCATGCAAAGGTTATAACCAAAGCAAGAAACAGACCCTGTCTGAACATGATTGTCCTCCTGGTGCCAACTGGAACAATCCAGGGAAAGGCTCGTAGAAGTGAAAGGAACTGTGTACAAAGCTCTCCTAGTTTTGTGTCTTTTGGAGTCTGACCTTCAACTGGGCACAGTAGAATTATTGCGAGAAGATATCCAACGAGACAATGATTTTCCTCCTCCCTTTGATCAGATTTCTTTCTTGAAAAGAACCCAGTCTGGACCCAACTGTTCTTCTTTTGCAGTATCTGCCAACATAAATACCAACTCTAGCATTTTAACTAGGGGTTACCATGGGGATGTAAGGAACACATGCAGCAGCATGGCAGTGGCTACAGCACAGAGGAAGGACCCAGACAGAGGCCACCTCACTTGCACTTTGTGGAACGGGCTGCACTGAAGAAGCCAGGCTGGCAGCAGGCCATGGGGGAGGGGCTGCACAGAGGGGCTGCACCCTGCTGCAGGGTGACTTTGCCTATTCCCACTCCATCACTATGCCCAGCTGGGAAAAACTGTCTTCATTTTTACTTTCTCTTGCCTTACCCTATGGAATTCTATTGGCCCAGAGACACCATTTGCTGCTGATATTCTCATTTCGTATTCCATGCAACCCAAAACGCATTGAATAAAAGGGGGAGTGTGGGAGAAGATGCCAGGCAGTTTCAAAGAGGTCCATGAACTGTAAAGACCACAACTGTGAAGAGCGAGAGGGGAGAAAATGCAGGTAGGAGAGCTGAATAAAACATGATTTCAGGGATGAAAAAATTCAAGAGGAACAGCAGACCTTTTTGTCTGACTGAAAAGAAACCAAACTATAGACTGTGAAATGGTATACTGGCCCTCACATAGCTAGCGTTCTAATAATAAAAATCATAGTTTGGGGTTATTTTTAGCAATTAAAATGTGAATGATGATATCTGAATTCACAGATGACTAAGATGAACTATAGATGGCAAATCATACCCACACTCGATAAATGTATTTGCTAGATCAATTATCAAGATATCCTTCTAGAGTGGGTGAAAGATAGGATTATCAAAATCTTGCAGGCTGGGTAATAGAAGCAAAAGGAGTCCAAGGGATTCATGTAAATCCACTGGTCTAGAGAGCAGGGGAATTAGGAACTGACTATTGTTCTGTGGTCTTAGTTTTTGTGTTTTTCTAAAGGACCTTCGTATCCATGCTTTCTTCAGCTGAATGCTTTGAACTCACAAGTAAGGGCATGAACAGCAATGCCAGACAGAAAACATCAATTAACTGGGCCCATTTTAGACCACCTCCTTGCCCCTCTGTGCCCAAAGTACCATGTCTTATTCATCTCTGTACTCCTAAAACTTATGCCCCGAGTACGGCACATGGTATCTACTGATAAGTATTTCTTGAATTGAACTGGGTGCTTTCTCTGCCTACACATAGTGTAGAAAAGACCCCAACATTCAAGCAAATGGAAGTGACTTTCTTGGACGTATGTCACTGCAGTGTGCTGATAAGATGACTAGAGATGAGATGACTACATAAGATGACTATATAAGATGACTACAGTTATGAGATTCACAAGGGAGGTACCCAGTGCTATGAAAACAAAAAGAATCCTGCCTTCTCACTTAATGTAGCTAAGTCTGCCTTTCTGCCCACTTGGAGGGAGTAGCAGTGGACATAAAAACCATCCCCTCTGAGCACGTATTTCCCTGGATCTGTGTGAAACCAACAGCCTACCCAGCCTCACAGCCTTCCTTTGCCGGACCTGAGAACCGTCCTCAGGCTACTGTTTGGCTCAGCATTGACAGGGTGAAACGGGAGCCCCCAGAGAGGGCCAGCCCATGAACTCCAGCCCCTGCGAGACTCACCGGGCATCCAGAAACCGGGAACGCAGGATCATGACGGCCTCGCACGTGCTCTGCTTGAGCTGCATCTGGATGGAGCTGAACTTGCGGTGGATGATGCTCACCATCCGCTCGATCTCCTTCGGGGAGATGGGCCGGGTCCGGCTCTGCTCTCGCAGGAGATTCATCACATGAGTGGTGAACTCGTTGCATGCCTGGAGTGGTAGGACAACACACACAGGGTTATGGAGGGTCCAAGCCTCAGCATGCATCAAGCCTGGGACGGAAGGCTGGGTGGACTTTTCTAGAGACTTGTGCAAATAAAGAAAACTAGGAGAGTTTGTGGTATTTTATCATATCAGAGGGGTGGAATAAATGACTACCTGGAAAACCTCCTCAGCACCAGTGGCTCTAAATTTTGGCCATGATGTTGATTTTTTCAAGGGAAAAAAAATTCCTAATCATTTTTTCCCAAGATTTTACTATAGTGAAAGGTAAGAACACGAATCCTAGTATAAAACATACTTCACCACCCTTTGCCCCAAAACTAACAGCCAAGCAGCCAAAGAAAGTTTAGGATCAACTATACCATGAGCCTTCTGCCTTGCTCGTTTTATTATCTCTGGCATAGGAGAGCTTCCAAATACTCAATTTTGGGATGCATAAAGAACCAAAAGAATTTAAGTGCGATCATGGAATTAAAAGCTTTGAGATTTCTCATCAATCTATTTCTATTGCTACTTTTATTATAAGAACCCCTCCTCTGCTGGACTTCTAAAGATCCATTATGTCTGTAACACAAAGGGAATCTGTCTCCAGGGGCGTCAGAGAAATAGCTTCAAAACATGATTTAGAGCTGCCATCCCAACCCCCAGGCCATAGACTGGTGCTGGTCTGTTGCCAAATTTTAAGAACCAGGCTGTACAGCAGGAGGTGAGCAATGGGCAAATGAGCAAAGCTTCACCTGTATTTACAGCCACTCCCCATCACTCGCATCATCACACAAGCTCCGCCTCCTGTCAGATCAGCAGCGGCATTAGATTCTCATAGGAGCATGAACCCTACTGTAAACCACGCATGTGAGGGATGTAGGCTGTGCACTCCTTATGAGAATCTAATGCCTGATGATCTGAGGTGGAGCTGAGGCGGTGATGCTAGTGCTGGGGAGCGGCTGCAAATACAGATTATCATTAGCAGAGAGGTTTGACAGCACAATAAATGTAATGTGCTTGAATCATCCTGAAACCATCCCTCCCACATACCCCAGTCCGTGAAGAAACTGTCTTCCATAAAACTGGTCCCTGGTGCCAAAAAGGTTGGGGACCACTGATTTAGAGGATTCAAGAACTATGCCTGCAGGAATAAAAACTCTCAGCCCAACATACAACCAGCTCTGGAAGGAAAGTAGATCACATTCCCCACGTCCCTATTTTACAGTTGGGAAGACTGTGGCCCAAAGGGGTAAAGGGACTTTTCCAAAGGCACACAGCAAACAAGAAGAGGCAGAGGCAAGGCCTGAATACTTCATATTCCAGGCCAGGGCCTCTGGTCCTTTCCCAGAGCCTAAACTTGCTCTTCTGAAAACTCCTGCCCTCTGTTTTAGCTACTAAGCACCTACAGTCTGGTTTCCTTAGCTGGGCACTCAACAAAACATCTATTTACAAATTGACTGACAGCAATGCTATGAGGCTGTGTTAGATTTGCAATGAAAAAGGCAAGATGATGCTTTGAGAGTTGAAGAATCAAGGCCTCAAAGGGCTCCAACTTAACAGCAGAAACTTGCTCATTATTGATTAACATTGTATCACTGTTGTTTTCATAGCACAAAGCCCCTCATACGTGTCAATAATGCAGTAATAATAACAACTGTATACACTGGCTGATTATTTAAGAAACCTTTGAGGTTGGTTGGCCAAAGGTACCTAGGCAGATGCAGGCACCCACTGGGCCGTGTCTAAATGGGTGGTGGGAGGCCTCATTTGTGATCCTGCCTCCGTGTGTATTTGGACAAATCCTTTCACTACTCAGTGCCTTATTTTATTCACCTGAGAGTGGATTTAGTCATTCCTAACTTTTTAGCAAGGCCAACAGTGCCCATGCTGTTGTGCTATGACCTGTGGATGGAGCAAATTGCTCACACGAACCCAGCTAAGCAGGCTGAGTGAGCGCACAGCCTGCCTGGGTGAAGATCCTGCCTCTAGGAAGGACTCTTTTAGCTGTGGGACCTTTGAAAGTTGCTTAATCTGTCTGTGACTCATTTTCCTTATTTGTGAAATGCGGATGACAATACCCACCTCGCAGAGTGTGCTAAGGATGAAATGAGTTAGTACATGTGTGTCTGGCCCTACAAATGTGTGTCATAATTATCTCTTCAAAATGCAGATAATCTTACAAATCCAACCCATTTGGGTATGTTGATAATTGCATAAACTTCTCCATGTTTCAGTTTCCCTCTTGGTGAAAATACAGGTGGTAAGAAATACCTCCTTTCCACTCTGCAGGCATTTGCTGAAGACAAACCCACAGAAGACAGGTCCATATAGCATTTTGCGCTCCACTCAGAAAAGTGCTACCTAATCACAAGATCTGTTATTAGAAGCTTATTCCCTATTCAACCCAGCCCTGGGAACTGCACAACAAAGAGAGGGAAACAAAACCTGGCAGTGAGTTGGCTGAAATTCTGAGACCACAGGATGCAGAGTGGAGGGTTAGGCCCATAGCAAGCGTCCTGACCATCTTTCTAGGGAATCACGACATCCCGCTGGGATGCAGTCTCCCCACCCTGTCTGGGCTCAAAGGGAGGAGGGGCTGGCTGTGAGGAGGTATTGTCAAGCGCACCACTCTCAGCTGGGAAGCCACAGTGTTCGGCTAATAATAATGTGCTTCATGACAGTGAATAAAAATACTCGCAATATCTGATGTTTATTCAGGGCATTTTATCCCGGGCCCTTTCTGCTCTGCAATAAACAGACAGTGGAGTCGTGTCACCCACTGCTGAGGTGGAGCAAAGCAGCTGCTAAACAGCTGCTATGGAACACACACCAGAATGCAGAGAAGATTCCAAGTCCATGTGAGATGGACAGAACATAATGACCCAGACTTTGCCAGTATCTGAGCTGCCTACACCGCATCCTCACTTCCTCCCAGCTCGGCACCTGCAGACTCCGGGTGGCTTCCGTTAGGCCAGGCATTCACAGCAATGTTGAGTATTTGGGGATGCAGCCATTAATGGAATAAAATCCTCACAGGCTGAGGTTTCTGCGACAGAGCAGACTCTGCTGTGGACTGTCACACGGAGAGTCACTTACTGGAGTTCAGGCTGCTGCCTGGGGCAGAGGTTGTTCCTAAAAGGAGACTTCCCAGGTTCCAGGGCAAGGGAGCAGAGAACTAAAGAGAAGTCTTCTTTAAAAATCTCACATATGGTTTGAGTTTATATCCTGCGCTCTATATAAACCATCCTCTTCCCTGACTCCTTCGAAGAGATGGATTGGATTGAAATCCAAGGATGACATAGGCTTTGGCTGCCTAGCTCACTGACCAAAGTAACTGGGATCTTAGGGCTCTCCTAGCTGTGAACTCAATTAGCCCAATCCAGTTCAGCATTAGAGATTTAGTCCTATCAATGCACCAATAGCATTATTTACAAAAGCTGAAGAACCCTGTAAAGCTACAAGAGGATCACTTTTAATAACATTTGAAATAAAATTCAGGTTTCTGACATCATGGTTTTATCTATTAGACTATGCCAGCTCTTAAATACCTTAGCTACCAACAGGATCTGCTGAAAAAGTGTTTTACCAACCCCATTTAATGAATAAAACAATTTTCTGCCTTTCTTTCTAATGAGAGTCTCTGGAAGCCTTCTTTATTTAATAACCTCAGGGTGAAACAGTGATGGCTGATTCAGGTAGTTTTGTTTTTTTGGTTTTTTTTGAAGGGTAGAGGTGAGGGGAGCTATGATAGCTAATTATTGTGTGGCTACCTGCCACCACCATACCGAAGATAAAACAAAACATAAACAACAGAATCAACTATTAACTAATCAATTTGGTGATTTCATATAGACACTACTAAAATAGAGAGTGACATTTTTGCTTGACTGAGGTTTTCTATTTAAAAAAAAAAAAAAACCCATGAGGAATTGTTACAGAAAAATGAAGAAGATACATCTCTCAGACACACTAGCTAGAAGGTTAATAGCATAATTTCCCTACAATCTGCTATTTACTATAATTAACAACACAACTAATATTAATACATTATTAAGCATGCAGAATGTGTTAAGCAGTATTCACTCTTTAACCAGGAAATGCCCATATAAATAAGAAAATGATGTTTTAGTTCTTTTTAAAAATAATAAATATGGATGACTACTTACAACTATTAGATTTACATAATTTGCTTTGTACTGACAAAGCTTTTCCTTAGGTTCCCAATTTTCAACATCTTTATTATTTAGAATAGACAGGTACTCAGGAGAAGTTTCTGAAGCAAATATTTTTATCACTCGCCTCTCTTAGGTGCCAGCAATCTAGTCCCAGGAAGTAACAGAGGACAAGCTAGTTACCTCAGCATCTGCAGACATCCACACTCTCTTCTTGTTAAGTAGAGTCAGGCATAGTTCCAATAAGAGCCCTTGGGCTAAGGGTCAAAATACAGATTCTAGGGTAAACTCTGTCCCTCACTGGATGTGTGACCTCAAGTACATCTTAACCTCTTTGATCTCCGTTTCCTCCCCTGTATCAAAGTGGAGATGATGACGGTACCTGTCCCAGGTACTCAGCCACAAAACTGCCTTGAGAACAAGTGCAATTATGTTGGCCAAAGTGTTCTGTAAGTGGTAGCGTGCTATTGAAATGGCAGAGGTTTCACCCATTTGGGATGAGGACGGAAGAGTGACAAGGGGATTTAAATCAAGAAAACAGTCAGTTCTTCTATGTTGCTGGCAACCTGACCTAAGAATAAAGACAGTTTTCAACACCTTCCAACCTAATATCCATTCCACTTACGGGTTTAGTGAAGGGAGCCACACTCTGAGCTCTTCTTGTGCCTTTTTTGGCATGAGTGACCCTGGATGACAGGTCTGGGCAGGCTGCTCTGCCAAGAGGCTTACTAGGTGAAGGTGAAGTAGGAACAGCAGTGAGTAGGAAGAACCCAAGAGGCCAGAGACAGGTCTTTATAGGAAACATCCCCACCTGCCTTCCAAAGGCATCCCACTAGGCTAGGGCAGACTCCCGATTCTAACATGATGCTCCAGGTCGGGGAAATTGTCATGGTTCAGTCAGTTGTCTGAGCTCAGCATCTCCTGGGATCTGGGGAAATGTCTACACGAGCCAATACTGTGGCAAGAACATCTGATCTCTCCCAAGAAGGCAAAGACCATAACTCATGGGTTCTTAACACAGCTTGCTTCTATTTCCCTCCCCTTTACCCCCCTATGCCTTGTCTGGTGGTCGATTCACAACGCTTGGCTTCGAGCTTCACAGCATTTTTTTTTTTTTGCCACATAAATGAGAGGATTTTTGTAGAAATCCATTCCAAAGGTAGATAGGAGTGCAATAATGAAACTTTCTTCACTTTAAATTTTTAAATGCCCATTTCTATTTTAAAATTTAAATTTTCTATTAAGCTTGCATTTGCCTTCCACCTAGACAGTTACAGGTAGACCGCAGAGGGTCTTCTACCTTCTGCTTTTTCTCTCTCTTCTTTTTTTTTTTTTTTTTGCTCTTAAAAAAGGGAAAGAAAACCTAATAATTCAATGAAAGTAAGTTAATGCAGAACTTCAGTACAATGCCATCCAAAGAGGTGACAACACACTTACTGTCAGCTAAATGATAGGAAGAAAGGCTGATGTTAAAGGACTCCTGGTAAAGTGGTACTGCTCAGACAGACCAGAGGAAACATACTGACAGATAAATGCGTGTATGTTGAGCGGTGGGCTGGGGTGGAGGAGAGTTCTCTAACAGAGAGCTCTATTATCACGAGAACACCTCACATTTATATGCTGCTTTGTAATTAAAAGCCTTTCTTATCCTTTCCTTTATATGATTTTTATGGTCCTTCATACCCTTGACTCAAATCCACAGCTCTTTGCCATGCATCATCAGCTTTTGGGGTACACAGAACACTGGTTCCCACAGATTGTCAGTGGAATGGCAGGAGTAGAATCCAAGCTTGTGTGGTTCCTGAGACCTTCTAGTCTTCTTTATAGGGGAAGGTGCATATCTTACTGTATATCATATATTACATAAAAAGGGGGACTTGTTTGACTCTCAATTGAACTGAGTCTAGTTGCAATGAAGGACTTTAAGGCCAAGTTTTAATATCCTTTCCCATAGGATGCCATGAGCAACCAAAGAGTAATCATTCTGAATAAAGAACAAAAAGACCAGAAAAATCCTCCCAGGTCCCTGCAGGTTAGGTGGTGACTTTGCTAACGACCTCTGGCACCCTGACAAGCCCCGATACTGCACATAACGGGAAAATGTTGCAGAGTTGCAGGTATTAAGCATTCCTTGTATTGACTCTTTATGTCTTTTGAAATCCTCATTTACAACTTCAAACATTTTTTAATGCCTTCATCTCCATATAATGCCTAGGTTTTTTTTTGAGACAGAATCTCACTCTGTTGCCCTGGCTAGAGTGCCGCGGCATCAGCCTAGCTCACAGCAACCTCAAACTCCTGGGCTCAAGCGATCCTCCTGCCTCAGCCTCCTGCATAGCTGGGACTACAGGCACAAGCCACCGTGCCCGGCTAATTTTTTTTCTCTTTTTAGTTGTTTTGGCTAATTTCTTTCTATTTATAGTAGAGACGGGGTCTCACTCTTGTTCAGGATGGTCTCAAACTCCTGAGCTCAAGCAATCCTCCCGCCTCGGCCTCCCAGAGCGCTAGGATTACAGGCGTGAGCCACCGCGCTAGGCCAATGCCTAGGTTTTTAATAGTTTAGACCATTGGAGGGCTCAAGTTTGGCCGGGGGCTCTGTGGTTCGGCAGGAGCCACTATGGCAAGAATGTCAAGGTCTGGGAAAGGCTGACTGCTCAGTCTCTGCAAAACCCGGAGGTGTCAGTTTCCTCCACCCCTTCCTAGGGGCCTAGGTGCTGAGCCCCCCATGTTTGTGGCTACCTGCTCGTATTTCTCCAGCTCTGTGTGGTAGATTTGTCTGATCTGTGAGAGTTTGGCTCTGTAATCGGAATGCTCCACTGAGTTGTCGGAACCTGCTCCTCCGGAAGCCGCCGCCGCCGCCGCCGCCGCAGCCGATCCTCCGCCCTTCTCGGGCCCGGCCACCCCTTCCGCTAAGAGCATGTTGTCCAGCCGCATCAGCTGGGGGTCTGTGGGCTCCTCTTCCTGGGCTCCTCGAATGCTCAAAACTAAGGGAAAAGACAAAGGGAAAGAAAGGGCAGTGTTAACGGCAACCCAAGAGAGAATTTAAAACAAAAACAATTGTGTAATTTGGCTAGATAAGCCTCCAAATTACTTGCAACAGGGCATTTGAGGAGAAGAGGAAGGGCTGCAAAAAGAGAGACACTGGGAGGGTAGGAAAACGGAAGGAGGGCTGACTTTGTTCCAGAATCGTACTCCACCTATACGAGGCAGCTAGAATAGTCGAATTTATGGAGACAGCAAGCAGAACGATGAGAGCCAGGGGCTGGGGGAGGCGGGCATGGGAATTACTGTGTAATGGGTACGGAGTTTCCTTTTGGGAAGATGGAGGTGTTTTTGAGATAAATGGTGGTGATGGTTGCACAATAATGTCAGTGTTCTTAACGCCACTGAACTGTTCACTTAAAAATAGTTATAATTGTTAAATTTTATAGTTACGTGTGTTTTACTACAATAAAAAATTTAAAAACTATAAAAAGTTAATTATAACAATGTAATTTTTACTTTTATCCCCAAACTATCAATTTCAATTTAAAGAAAACCAATTCTTTCTTTATTTCTACTATTTGATTTCTGTAAACTTGTGGTTTTACACTCATTGACTTTTTCTTTTTTGGGGGGGTGAGGTTTATTTATTTATTTTTATTTCAGCATATTATGGGGGTGCAAATGTTAAGGTTATGTACATTGCCCTTGTCCCCCTCCAGTCAGAGCCTCAAGCCTGACCATCCCCCAGACGGTGCACATCGCACTCATTGTGCATGTATATACCCATCCCCTCCTTCCCCCTCCCGTCTGCCCCACACCAGATCAATGTTGTTCCTATGTGTCCACTTAGGTGATTAGCTCATTGACTTTCTTTGTAATGTTTGATCAGTCTAAATTTTCATTTCCAAAATAACCTAAGCTAGGTAAATCCAGCAAATTTGGAGTGAAATCTTAAGACCATACCTCTGGACTAGGAGAGAGTGGAGATAAGTCTAACATATTGACAGTAAGAAGACAAATTGGCTCTGGAGTAGGGACATCTAGCTCCAAAAATTGAAACCTGTTCCAGGTGATAAGGACTCTGGCCTGTTGGAAACAAGGGTGAAACCCTTTTAACAAGGTGTCTCAGGGATTCAGAGAAGCCAGTGCTCTGGGAGGATGGAGTTTCCATCGGTGAGATGGCTGCTTTTTATTAAAACACCATGAATACTGGTGGTGATTTTGACTGAAAGAGATCAAGTGATTTAGTAAATCAGCAGAAGAGCTAGACAGTCTTTTTTACTGCCCCTCCACACAACCTGCCATAAAATAAATCACTCTTCTGCATCCGGTTTAGTTGTCAGCAGTCAAGTCTTGGTTAAGAGGGAACATGAAAAGTATTTTCAATTTTTAAAAATATTAAACAAGATTTTTAGATAAGGTTGGAAAAGGAGGAAAGTGATTAAAGGCAGAGAAGGGGTCTAGCATTCATTTACATTTGGGGGATGGAGGTGGCAGGGTCTAAGTCTCCAGTAGATATATGAGCACCAGAGCAGAGTCTAGAGCTGCTTCCGGGCAGGGTGCATCAGGTGAGGCCATTACATTGTATCCTGAGCCTCAGCAAGGCAGCCCCCTGGGAGTCCCGACAGGGAAGGCAGATATGAGCTCAATACAAGAAGACATCCAGATGTTCAGGACATTCTGTCAGTGTCATCACTGTTGGCTGTGCCCACATGCTTCTGGCTTCCAACAGGCATGACAAGAACCAAACTTGCAAGTCGCTTAGAAGGAAATCCCAATTCCTGTGCCCGGAGGAAAATAATAGCTTGGCTCTCATGAAACATGAGACAGTCAAATGGACTGTCAAGCCACGTGGACCAGTGGTGACAGTGAGGAGCAAAGAGGATAAAAGGTACAGGGGAGAGGAAGGGAGAAAGGGAGCAGGGAGAGGGAAGGCAGTTAGCTGGAAGGGAGAAAAGAAGGAAGCCCGACCTGGACACCTGGACACAGACCACAGCACTTCAGTACTAGGTCACCGTCTTCCCTTTTCCATCCTGAACTTTTAACATTCTGCTGCATGAAAATAAAATTGCTATAGTGGTGATTGCACTAGGTCAGAGGATCGCTGAGATTCTGTATGTGGACTTTTTTTTCCCCCATAGAAATTCTTCTTTTGTAGGCTCAGGAGACTGAATGGGAAATTGCCCCTTTGGTTGGTCTTTGAATTTTATTGAGTCACATTATTCTGTTTCTTGAATTTATTTACTCAAATCTCCAAAGTCTTCTGAAGAACATATCACCACCAATAAAGGTTTCCTTAAGAAAGTAATCAAATGCTGTAACCACTTCCTGAATACCAGGCCCTAAAGGTGCTGAAAAGAATCTGCCCATCCAAGCACCTGGCGTTGGGCCCAGCAGGGCCTCCTTCCTCACCTCTATGGTGGGGGGTTGTGGGGTTTATGGGTAAATTTATTTTTATTTGGTAAATTTCAGTTGCTTTATCAACAAAGATATTTATGGGCCATTTACAAATTTAAAAAAATCTTCTCTGAGCCATTAATAAACAAATGTAATTCTTTCACTTTAGCTTTATTATTCAAAAAATTGCACTGATGCAAAATTCTACTCTCTCATCCCCTCTACTGAATCTCATGCCTAGTATGAGATTCAGAAGAGGCTGGAAGCCCCCAGAGATGACAGGAAAATTGCTGGAGATGCTGAGGCTGGGAACACTTCAGCCAGGAGGTAACGTCTCCAAGTGGGCCCTCCTGGTTATGCCCTGGCCAATCCCTCTTGCATGCGGCCCAACGCTGAAAGATCTTTCGACAGTTTCTGGCCTCAACAACAATACCAAAGCAAAAAAGAACGATATCACCTTAATGGTCAGGTCTTACCAGGGTGCATGTAGGCACTACCTACCTGAAGGGACATCAAATACCCTCCTTAGGGGGCCTAAGCCTGCCCCTTCACTCCCTTAGCCTAATGTTCTGGCAAAATTCAATTGAGAGAAGGCGGAGGTAGAGAGATAGGCAGCCACAGCCAGAGTTCTGGTCCTAGTTCCCCCAGATGCTGTGCAGGTGATTACGAGCACGTCACTAATAATATTTCCCATACGCCTAATATTTCCCTCTGAGAATATTTTCTCCTTCCAGCCTTTCTCAGTTTCATATCCATGCTCCACTTTTTCCTTGAACAATTGATAGGAAGCACAAACTATTCCACACAAACTCTACACACCTACCTAATTAATATTTTATTTGGCCTTGAAACCTAACCACTTTTAAAGAAAATAAGAAAGGAAATTGCTAAGGCTGCCAATGGACACTTAAGGGACACACAGGAAGCCCCTACCCATCATGGACGTTTTGGGAGGGTCACAGGGCTTAAAGCACTGATACCTATTGACTCCTTTTTTCCAGGTATGAAGGATACATTTAGTTTTCAGGGGCGGGGAGCAACAAAAAAAGTGTTAGCACTTTGCTTAGATTTGACAACATTTTATGAATCCTATAAACAAATACTCCTTAAACAGAAATTTGGAATCACCAAGATTGAATAGAATTGGTTTCTAAATACAGCCAATTAGAATCGGCATGATAGAAATACAATGCACCGTAATGCAAATGTTGCCTGCATTTACTCTCAAGAGTTCAGGATGCATAAATAGGTCCCAAACCAGAGCTCTGAAGAAAATAAACGAATTAAAAGAAGTGGAAAAACAAAAAAACCAACAGTCCTCTCCAAATTACATCCTTTAAACTATACACAAATTATAGAAAAACAGAAAAGAAAATGTCATCAGAGTATGTGCAAAAACCAAAAAAAACAAAACAAAAAAAACAGTATAAACAAGGGAAAACCTTAAAAGAAAATCTTCATCTACGTTATATGGAAGATTCTGGTCCTGGTGGACTCAGGCTGTGTCCATATGCTTGGAGAGGGCAGGGCTGGACCAATAAACAACACTTCATGGCCACATTTCTACCCAGAATGGGGAGAATCTTAAAGTGCCACTATAAAAATGGGCGATGGGATTCACTAGTACAGAAACTGTTCAGCTAGTCAGTTAAAAAAAAAAACACCAACATTAAATAAATGAAAAGGGTGATATGTCTAAGCAGAAGCGATTCTACCTATTTATTGCTTGAAGCCAGCACTCAGGCAAGTAGGAGACAAAATGATTATTTAAAAGCTCCTTTTTTATCTCTGCGGCATCATGCAGGACTCAAATGAACCTTTCGCCAGGACACCAGAGATGTTAACACTCATCCTCCAAGATCCAATTTCAACCAGAGAAGCTGTTACCTAATCCAGCAAGCATCACATATGATCAGGTTCCCGCTTCCCTGATGGGCGCCCCGCAGTCCCACCCTCCCCCTTACCACTTCCCTCCCCGGTCCAACAGCTTTTTCTGAAACAGCTTTTAAAGGGCCAAGTTCCCACTTTGTGCTAGCACATATAGGATTTTAATGGCCAGGCAGGCCTGTACATATACTTCCACTACCAAAAAAAAAGGTCATCAATTGCACTGGATTTGCAATCTGCAGAGGGGTTGCCCACGAAGATATTTAACCCATTTAGCAATAATTCTTACAGAGGAGTTTCCTTCTCACAAACCTACCCCCGTATGGAAGAGATCAGTCAAGACAGGTAAGTGATTTATATAGGAATTGTCACAAACCCTTTAAAAAGCATCTGATGTCACATCCACCTTGCTGCCATTGCTTGCCCTGGGGTTAATTCCTTGGTAAAGCTCCCAAGATAAGGGGACTGTCACAGCACAGTCGGAGCTGCTCTCACAACTGGTCTCCTGCTGCTCCTTCTTTCTTTATTTTTCTTCACACAAGGAGAAAAACAAACCAAACCCAAAGGCATATTCAAGATGATCCTTGGCGGGAGGGCTGTGAGCGGGTGGTTTTGTCCTTGGCGGAGCAACACTGGTCTGGAGCAGCTCCAGCCAATGCCCACTAGAGGGCACTCTTTCTTCACCAAGGACTGGTTCTGCCAGGAGCAAGGCTCGACAGTCCCGGGTAGTGTCTCTGCTCAGATTCCACTTCTGCAAGAGGGGCAGGTGGAGAGGGGAGGAGGGCAGATCCACAGAGAGGGTTGTCTTCAGATGTGGACAGCAGTTCAGGAGCCCAAAGCTGAGCAGAGAGAAACTGAGATAGAGACAGAAATAGAGAATGAGAGAGACAGCAGAGAGACAGGTGGTCTGGGGAAGGGCACGCGGCAGCCTGCCTGCGGTGTGTGTGGAAAGGCAGGCTTTCTCTGGCCCATCTCCTTGTTTGATCTGAAGGCACAAACCTCCATGCAGGGTGCTCTACTGCCCACGAACTAAGTCTCACTACACAGGCAGGAGGAGGGTTAGGAAAGAGAATGAAGCCCTCCCAGCCTCATTCCGGAGTCAGCTCTGCCATCTCCCAGTCAGTCAGAACTCTGGAGAGAAGAACAGGATGGAAATGCGTTGCCCTTGCATTTTTCAGAAAGAGAGCAAAGTACTCACTAACTCCTGAGAGCATCAGAGTTACACCTTTTATTTTATTTGTTCATAAAGTACTTGAACACACTGAATTGCATCACCTTATAAAACATGAAGTAATGTTCCAGATTTACACAGCAGATAATCGAAGATTATAAAGGCAAAGTAGCTTTCCCAAAATCAAAGCAAACGACTAGAATCTAGGCCAAGACTAGAATCTAGGTCTTTAACTTTTTGACACTTTATCCTCCACAGCCTTAGAATCCTACTCTCTTTCACAAAAGGTAGCTAACTGGATGACGATTCCGTGTGGGTGTGCATATGCAAACAGGCACACACATGCACACGCACACACATGCACACGCACAGCGTCTTTTGATGCTCCAGTCGCATCCAATACTCTGAGCAAGAAGAAGATTACCAGATATGAGGTACGGAAGGGAAGTTCTTTCTCCTGATTTCTTAATTTTATTTTTTTATTAACAGTTACCTCTTCCTACCAACGGCACCATAATGGTAAGAGATACTGTTGGATGAGAGAATGCCCTCTTCCCACTCTGCCACAGAAACCCACTTCCCACAATCATATCCCATTTTAAATCTCAGCTCAAAATCCTTCTCCATGAACCCTGCCCTGACAAGAAGAGGTAAAAATGGACTCTCTAGCCTCTGTGCCACCAGGGCACGTACTGTCTACATCACGGCCACAGGGCATCTCGGGACACCCAGGGCACACCTACCATCTTGCCAGCAAGCTGTGAGCTCCCGAAAGGCAGTGGTGACCTGTCCTGTCTCTGTCTGTCCCTGTATGACCTCACAGAGCCTGTTACTAAGCGTCTGCTCCAATATGTTTTAAGAGTGAAATTACAGAGAGAAGGAGGAAAGGAGGATGCAGGATGGGGAGATCCACAGCTCTCTGCCTCAGCTCCCTGCTCTCAGCCAGGCAGTCAGCTCGCCCTGTGTGCTCTCTCCCCCTACATTCCGGTTACGAGTTGTACCAGAGCCAGCATGCTGTTGGGGAGAGGCTGTTCTCGCTGCCACCTCTTCCATATCCACTTCAAAAAACTGTCAAATCTGCCTTTTCAAATCTGACAATTGTAAACAAGCAAAACTACACTGGCCTGAAGCCAGAGTTTCCTGGACCAGCCTGGTGCGTCCCCAGTCGGCCGACACTGCCTGTGACCAAGGCCTGGTGCCGGCAGACCCGTTACCTGGGGAATAACCCCTGTGGGGGCTGGCAGGGGCCTGCCAGTGGAGGGCTACACGCGGGCCACCTGACGAGTGCTCGGTTCACTCACACAAATGACTGACCAAGTGACAACAAGGTGCCAGGAACGAGCTGGGCACTGGGACCTCCAAGATGAATCAGATGTGGGCTCCGACTTCAAGAAGCTTACGGTTTCTATTCTTCTCGTCCCTTCTGCCCAGCACACCCACTGCTCTAGGCCTGTGGACACAGAGAGTTGCCGGAGCAGGCGGCTGGCAACTGAAAAACTCCCAGTGGTACACAACTTCTTCTCCTGCCTTCAGTTTCTTTCATTTCCTACAGGCACAATGATACCCATAAACCAGAGACTTCTCAAGTTGAGAAATACCTGTGATACAATTTGATTCTCTTAAAGCAAAGGCGGGACCAGAATTTTCCAGTAGTATTTTGAAGTTTAGGGCAGTCTGCGCTCATGTTCTTCTCTCCTAATCCTCAATCCTCTAGTTTCATGTAAAAGTTCTTTTTGGGGGTGACTTTTAGAGTTTTCCATCAAACAAATGGAAACAATTGACAATTCGATTTCCTAAATTTTATGCATCAGCCTTACCGACAGCTGCCAGTCAGCACTGCTGAGCAGCATAGAGACACCAGGCAGCACCTGAGCTGAGACCTCCTGGCACACCGAGGTCTTTAACGCTGCAGCCGGCCTGGGGCAGCCTCTTCAGGTGAGAAGTCCCAGTTCACAAAACCATCCTCGGACCCACAGTGCTGTCCTCTCAGGCCTTTAGAATCTCAGAGACACCAAGGTGGGACTTAGCCTAGGTCCACAGAAGGTCTCTTAAAGTGCCTGTGGGGGCACTGCTTTGAAGACAAGATCTCTTTCAGCCCCTTCCACTGTTTTTCTTGATTTGTTAAGCGGGTGGGCCACACTGTAACCAAGCTCAGGAACTTGTGGGCTTTAGTGTAATAGCAGCAAGATTTTGAGGTCCTCAAGTATTTCATCCCACAAATACTCATAAAGCATTCGCCACGGTGCCAGGCCCTGTGCTGACTTTCCAAATAAACGGGGTCCCATGAGGAGCTCAGAGATTCACTCATTTCTTCACGTTTAGTGCCACGTCTGCCACTGTGTGCAGAGCTTTGCGTGAGATTTTAGGGCAGGGAATGAAAACAAAAATACACGACACTCTTGAGACAGTCTGAGCTTTGTGTTTGTTTGTTTATGTTTTGGGGTTTTCGTTAGAGAAACATACCGAGCTTTCTTGTCATTTTGTTCTCTGGGCTAGGTTTTGGCGGTTCTGGTCACATGTATTTGCTACTTCTCAGGGGACGCACAGGCATGGATCCCATTCACACGTTCCCGGCTTGGCACACTGAGCCTCCCCGGGCCAGCTGGCAGAGAGAAAGCTAATGTGCTGGGCAACAGGCTCCTGCCTTTCTGGATGGGTGCCGGCTGCCTGGGCGAGGGGCTTTGGTCCTTAATAGCTCCAGCTTGGACGGCTGCTCGGGAAACCCCTTTGCCTAAAGAGGAGCCGCCGAAGCTGGGAGGAGGGCGTGACTTCACCCTGGCTTTGGCCACAGACCGACATCCCCCAAGGTGGAAGGGAAGGAGAAAAGCCACCGGAGAGGGCCAGCGGAGGGTGTGTGAGACCTGGACTGCACGGGCTAGCTCACGATACAGGAGCAGCTTCCTTCCTCGTTATACACAAAAAGCATGAAAAGTGTGGAACCGCTGGTTGGCAGCTTGCTGTGCATTCCCTGGACATGAAAGCTTCTCCCTACAGTGGCATTTCCTAAAGGAAGTAGCACAGGAAAAGCAGAAGCCATTTCTCGATACTCTCTCGCCTTCAGGTGAAAATGTTCAGCAGCTTGGAGTCTCATTGAGGCACCTAGCATGTGGCTGGTTCTTGGCAAGAGCTAACACATGATACATTTCCTCTCCTACCATAGTCTAATACCCAGAAAAGTATAAGCATGGGCAGGGCTCTCTTCTGTTAGCTCCATAGTGTGGCACAAAGAAAGTATCCCAAAATAGGCCTCGGGTATCTTGGCACAAGGCCAGGTAGAAGGCTCCCACTGTGTGATTTTACTTCCCTTAAGTTTGGTTTCCTTATGACCAAATAGTTGATGATCATATCACCCATGCCACAGTTCTTATGAAAGATTAAATAAGGTTATTTTTACAAAAGCATGTGTCCAATGCTTGGTAACTGGTAGGTTTTCAATTGTTGGTTAAATCTGAATCAATCCCATTGATAAAGGTCCCTCAGGGAAGAATAAAAAAGCAGGCAAGATTTAGAGTTAAGGGTTTGGTTTCTGTATCTTAGGAATCAGCAACACAGAAGAAACTAGGATAAGCTAGTGACTGCACATGCATGCACACGCATGCAGGCACGCACACATACACGCCCTATCTCACCATCCTGTGCTCCTAAGCACGCTCGTACTGGTACCATCACAGGCTAAGAAATCAATCCATCCTTGGCCGATAGAATAAATTGCAAAATGTCTTCCCCTCTCTCTCCTTTTCCCCCTCTTTATGTTCTTTTTCTGCTATTCTTCTCCCAAGCACATTAAGGATCTCACTGCTTCTGAAGCCTGATGCGTCTCCTCTTCACACAGAGCCCTCAGCCCTCGTCTCCCTGAGCCAGAAAGTATCGCCATCCTCCTGGCCTGGCAGAGCTTACACTGGGAGCCTTGGTCTTTCTGGAAGGCTGAAAGACCCTTCTGGGAACGACTTAGCTCCAAAGCAATCTCACCTGGTGTCCGACAAGGCCGCCTGCAAGCCCTCTTTAATGGCTGCTGTCAAATTCCCATTAAAAAATAAACTATAACCAGAAGAGGGTAGAGACTCTATTTGCACTCAACATTTTAAGGAAGTGTATTTAAGTTTTGACTTGGGGTGGAATTCAGTACTCACACTCTGCTGGGACCCAGAGAAATCCCACGCTCAAAACACGAGACTGACTTGCTGTTGCTGCGTTGGCACCGTGTGCCGTCTAACCTTGTGGACATCACCACCCGTCTTAGGACTGCAAATGGTCTTCCCTCCCACTCCTGTGGACAAGTGGGATTTTCCTGCCCATATTTGCAAACTGAATAGTAACAGAACTAGTTTTTCTCTAAATTTCCAAACAATTTCATCAGAACTAAGTCTGAAATAAAGAGCATTTTCTTCCCATAGGAGTCTTTCCCAATTTTTGGAAACTGCTGAATAATTCAAAGGCAGGGTTCCTAACACAATGAGCCTCTGGCCTTGAGGGGTCCTTACATAAGTCAACCAATAATTTAGTCTTAACTCAATCCATGAGCACTTCAAACTGCACAAATTGCAGGAGACCAAGACTGCTACTGACAGTACACCTTCATGATGCTAGACTAGGCTTCTTTTCCAGTGAAACGAAAATGCAAACCTCTGCCAGGTGACAGCCACAGACAGAGGTGTGCCCACCAAGGATAGACAGAGGAATGAAGTCACTGATGCCAAAGAGCAAATTCCAACCAGGGTCAGGTGGGGGCCTGGAGTCAGTGAATGAAGCACAATACTCTAAATTACTCCATCCCTCTTGCCTCTTTGGCGGTTCTTCTACTTCTCTCTCCAATGGACTCTATAAGAAGATGGAAAGTTGAAGTGCGAGAGAGGAAAAGGACAAGTATGTTTTGCTTGACTAAGGCAAGAAAAAGGACTCACTGAATCCCTTGACTACCATCACCACTACAACAACCACTGATATTAATAAGATCCTTTAATGTGAATGTGTATATTAAGTATACTAATATTTATGTGGAGTAAGAGATATGATAGAGCATGCGCCTCTCTCCTACCTGGGACCAGGGAAAGGGAACACTTTGGGAAAGGCCTAGCAGAGAATATTGGCACAAAGATGAAGGAAAAGTTCATCTGCTGGTTTCCTCCAACATATCAGTAACAGAATCCTAATTTTTAGTTGAACTCATAGCCACTAGGAGGAAAGACACGTTCCAGCCTCCCTTGCAGCTAGATGTGTTCTTGCCTCACATTATCACGAGACAAAACTCCAGTCGGGAATGTCTTTAAAAATAGGGAATGCCATTCTTGCCCCTTTATTTTTTCTTTCTGTTGGATGGAATGTGAATATAATGCCTGGTGCTCCAGCAGCCACCCTGGACCATGAGCTGGCCTGAGGATGGGAAGCCATACTAAGGAGAGAAACTGGATATAAGTTCTCACACCCTGGAGAGCAGCCTAGATGGTCACCTTAGGGCTGTAAGAAAGGAAGGGAAGACATAAACTTGTATTTTGTTTAAGGCATGTTATTTGGGGGTTTTCAAAGGGTTTCGTTTGTTTGCTTTTGGCAGCTTAAACAATCCAAGCTAATCCAAACTGTTGAAAAAGAAAATAAGAAAGAAAGCTAGAAGTCAGAGTGATTTCCTGTTGGTTATAAATAGGTAGAATGTTACAGAGGAAATTAGGAAGAGGCAGACTTAATATCTTCAAAGTCACTGAAAAACTCAAATAGCCACTGGGGAGAACTTCTCCTGGCAAAAAGAGGTTTAGGACAGATAGAAAAAGGCCTTGGTCATTAGAAAGGCCTCTCTTGGGTACTACCAGGGCTATTAGTAGAAGCAGGAGAAGGCCCAGGAAGTCTGGGGTGAGAAGGCAGGGAAGGAGATGCCACCTAGTCAGGGTATTGGGTGGCCTTGAGGAGTTGCCTAGAGCAAGAACACTGGGGTGGGTGGTGAAGGGTGGCTGTATGTGGAAACCAGCCAGAAGCATTCAGTCATCTCTGTGATGAAGGGGTGAAGAGATGATTCTCTCTAGATCAGGGGAAAGCCAAGTTAGACTAAACTGTAAACCTAGAGGCGAATATAAAAGGCAGAGCAATGTGAGACTAAGTTCTAACAAGTTACTTTAGGTAACTGTCACCTGCCTTCCTGTATATAGCTTGTATTGGGATGTTTCCTTACACTACAGTAAAATAAGGTTTTTACCCTAACCAGCCTGCTCCATTTGTCAGGTACAGAGCCCCAGAAGAGAGATCCCAGTGCACCCTACGCAGAGAAGAAATCACCTCCATTCACTCTGCAGTAGTAGAATTCCCCAGCAGAAGGACACAGGGACTATTTACAGGCACCCCAGGTCCATTTCAAAGCACACGCCAATTAGCTTTCCTTTTTCCATGACCACAAACACCACCTGTGACCCCAGACAGTCATCTCACAAATGCATACAAGGTCAGCCAGGGGCCTTTGGGGAGAGCATGTGGACGATCCATCACCACTCGTTACAAACACCACCCCAAGCACATGCCGTGCTGCTAATGAGCCCCCCGTGCCATCTGCAGACGCAGGAGCCCAGAACACATAGGCCAACGGGCCGTGTGAGAAGCGGGGAGCTTGTGCTGCTTCTGAAAACTTCACAAGGAGCCTTGGACAACACTAAGCCGTTGACTGACTGGGAAGATCGGATGGCAGGACAGGACGTTAACTGTGTCTAGACGCCCATCCCAGACCAGAGGCTAAACAAGAAATCTGGGTTGGGATGGCGGGATGGGGGAAGGGCGATTGAGATGACAAGCTCCGACCACAAAACATACCTGTAATCTTCACTAGCCTGGCCTCTGGATAAAAGGTAAATGTCTCATGGGGACCAAGAAAGCGACTAACTTGATGTCTTAAAGGATGTGTGACATTTCTGCTTTGGAGAGGAGTCCATGAGCCATCATTTCCTGCCTCTCTCATCTCAGCACTTGTGCCTTCCCTTGGGGAATGAGACGTCAGGGGTGGCTCTGACCTCCTGGACAGTCGGTCCCCCGTGGCACCTCTTACTCTCCTCCCAACAGAGTCTAAGTAACTGAAATCTAGAACGCATAGATCCCGGGGGGTCAAATGGGTTTAACTTTCCTTGAACTTGAACACAAACATTCAAATTCCATCCTGAACAAGGCTTCTCAGATGCCGACTCAAGTTTCCAGGGGGACATTTTAAAGGAGAAGTAGATTTCAAGCAAATGATTGCAACTTATCGAAAATAATGTGCTACTTAGCATCTGCGGCAAACATCCTGGCAGGCAGTGAGAGGACGCAGCACTGGAGCAGATGGGAGCGATTAGGCTCTGATTTTCAGACGGGCTTTTTGTTGATGTTGCCTCCACTTGCTTTTGCATACTGGTGAAATCGGGAACTCGGGGTGAGAAGGGAGTCTGTGGCCCATTTCTTCTTTCTGTGCACTAGAGATGGAGCCCCCCACCAAGTGCTCTCACATCGGAGGCACCCACCCCTGTGGGGAGGTACAGCAGTCATCATGACCATCATCATCAAAAAGCATTTAGCACCACAAGTCGCTGGCTAAATACATCAACGGGTGTCAGAGAGATAGATGAGAAACTATCTTAATTTTCCTTTAAAGATTTGCTTCCCTGAGGCTGGGCCTTAGTAAGAACTATGGTTTTTACTGCATTTTTCTGAAGAAGTGTCTTGTTTTCTCATTCACTGAGCGAGCCAATATCTCTCCAACCCACATAATATCTGCTCTGGAAGTTTCCCTAACTGTCCCACCAGCCAGGTGTTAGCATGGCCCTACTCAGGCACCTTGCTGATGGTGCTTCACTGAGCCCCGCTCTGGACTCCTGGGACAGCCCCTAGAAAGCTCTACCTATTTCGATGACGACACTGAGGCCCAGCATACTAAGCACCTAGCAAATCCCCTGAAGAACAGAGAGACTCCAACTGTCCGCACTTCAGCAGAGGCCCATGCAGGGGCTCGTGCTCTCTGGAGCACCAGACATATGGTCATCTTAGAAGCCAAATTTGCTTTTCTCTTTCAGTGCTGCCTGCTCCCCAGCAGCACTGTGTTCAACTCTGCCAGACTGGTCATGGCCACTTATGTTTAGTGACAGCCTTACAGCTCAGTTAAAATAAAAATCTCTCAGCCTGCACAAAGTGTGACTGGCCTACACAATTTCACCAACACTGCTACTCCTGCAAGGACCCACATTGGTTTCCCGGTCAACTGTTCCTTCAACATAATATACTGAGTGTCTACTCTCTGCCAGGACCTATATTTCAGCTGGGGAGACTTGACCAGAAATAAGACAAGTTTGCAGAATCATGGGGGAAAGAGCTAATGAACATGAAATTGCTAAAATAGATGTGCAGACAATGTGGCATGGGACAACTGCATAAGCCACCATATTTTCTTTCATGGGAATTAAACTTTACAAACCAATTTGTCAAAAATTTGCTCTTTTGCTTTTGTTCTCACATGACTGTTATGGGGTATCATTAACCCCTTTATTCAGATGAGGCAACTGAGGTAGGTACGGGGAGTCGAGTGGTCCAAGGGCACACAGCTGGTTCTGCAGGTGGCTTATTCAGGGCACCCCCCCTGTGTCATAGCTGCCTCCAACTGTATCAAGGCTGCTGGCGAGTGAAGGTCAGTGCCCTGAAGAAACAGGGCTGAACCTCACCAGAGCAGCTGGCAGTGTTCACGGGGTGGACTTTCATGCTGCCTTTTGCAGAATTTCTTTTCTCTGCTTTCCTGAACTAGCCTAAACCAAGAACAAAACTACTAACAACACATGTGGTTTTCCCGGTTTCAAGGCCCTCTCTAGCCTGTGCTGTCTTCAGGGACACCAAACAGTCATGGAACTGTTTATACACCACACAATCAAAAATTACAGTTCTGCAAACACTTTTTTAAATGCTGAGTTGGACTTTGCTTTTCATGACGGGAAACATGGAAGTGAAAGTAAACTGAAAGTTACTCTTCCACTGCTCAGGCTGGTACAAGACCTTGGTCATAAGGTTCAGTATCATCCAACAGGAGACATCCTCCTGCAGGCTCTGGCTTCTAATTTGCAAACGAGAACTATGGGGCCACCTCTCTGCCTTCATATTCTACCAAAATGGCAAGTGGGCTCATAGAGTGATGAGAAAAGCATTTGAAGTCCTCTAATGAAAGAAGTGTCCAGCTTCTTGTATCAAGATTGTTAAATGTATACATACATTTATTTTTACTAGAAAAAACAGAAAGATATGGAATCATCTCAGCCTCAGGTAAACTAGCTGATTTTCAGATTCTATAAGCCAATGTCAATTATGTTTATGCAGTTTTCTTTTCTCCTCTAGAGGGAATCCCAGGGTACCCACACTGGTATAGACCTAGAGATTTCTACTTTAGCCAGACATTGAAATAACACCACTGGTCGTATGACTGAGGATGGCGGCAACATGTTGGGGTCAGACAGTTACTCAGGCTTTAAGTGACAAGGATGTTAAGAATAAAAAAGTAGGGAATTTTCTTAATTCCCCCCTCCCTTGTTGCTACTACTGCAATCTTGTGTGGTAGGTAGGACCCTAGCCTTTTGAAATATCATAGTGGGTGCTGATGTCCTGTAAGAAAATACTCAGAGTTTAGCTCCCTGGTCAGAGTCTCTGGAATGCAATGTTGCTATTCATCTCTTGATCCTATAAACTCCTGAGATTATTTCAAAGATGCTAAGGGGAATTTCAAGATGTGGTTTTCCAATGCAATTATTCTTTTGACAGACAGGCATTTACTCAGTTCATACATAGCGGGAAGAAAAGTCTTCACTATTCGTACCTCCGTCTTCTGAATGGCAGCACAGACACTCTTTCTCCCCCTCCCTCTCTCTCACACACAGTACACAAGGACGTAAACCACAAGATCTAGTGTAGAGACTCAGTCTTAAATTTTAGCCCATATTTCGATGCTCAAATGAGACACACAATGACGGCGCTGGGGCTCAGAAAACAGCACCCCAAAATGAAGGCATCAGAAGCAAAAGTTTTTCTCTGACCTTCTGCCCTCCTGTCTCTCAGTCCCATTCTCCCCTGAGGCTAGCAGTAGAAACTAGAATCCCTCTTCTTCAAGGCAGGTCATAAAATCTGAACCCCTTTTCTCAAAAGCGAGCTATAAAACCTAAAATTATTTTGTGTAAAAACTGGCCATAAAGAAATTATCTGACCTACCTTGTTTGACTGTAGGTCATAACCGCCCCCCCTCCAATCCAGAGAGGGCCGTGCTCCACATTCAGAAGGAAGGAATGCATGCTCAGAGAGGCCAAGAACAATCTAGACAGACAGGCCTTGCTGGGCTTCCTCACTTAAGTCTAGCATTAGATCATAGCCTTTTTGTCCAATTATATTTTACATAACTGTCCATACTTTGATGAACCTGAGCATAAAAATGGGCAATTTCCCCTGTATCTTTGGGTCTTCATTCTGAAGGCTCCCATGTACACAAGTTAAATACATTTGTATGCCTTTTCTCCAGTTAATCTGCATCTTGTCAGTGATTTTTCAGAAACCTTGAGAGGGCCAAGGGCTCTTGGCCCCTACAATGGGTATACTAAGCTCATAGATTCATTACCTTCTTAAAATTAAAGAAGGGAAAGTCAATCACTGCACATCAAAGAAATCTTTCATTGCTCGAATTAGGCTTAAAACTGTGTAGTCACTTTTCATAGCTCTGTTTTAGTGTGCAGCAATCTCTGTGGCTCCTTCTGGATTTTTCCGAGGACTGTAAATGAACTTCACAGGAAAAGAAATCCCTCTTGGGGTACAATTCGTCCATCTGGAGTATATGCTGATCTTCAAGAGACAAGTACTTCCCTAGAAAAGGTAAAGGGAAGAGGACAGTTTGGGGGGGAAATAAAAGAGAACTAAGAAAAGAAAATGGGGGGAAATGAAGAAGAAAAGGGGGAGACAAAATACCACTCAAGATGTTTGTAAATCAAGAGGCATTATGTGGACCAGATGTCCCAAAGCGGGGGACATAGCACAGTGGCTCTTCCTTCTAAATCCCAGGCCATAGTGCCATCCCTAATGCAGAGTGGTGTTTCTATTCTGCTTTTAGCTGGCCATGCCTTTTACACCTAAGGAACACACCCCGGCCCTGGGAATTTGGATTCTCTGCTTCCTAGAAAGAAAGGCAAGAAAGGAACATGAGAACGAACCCACCTGCAGTGAGCTGTGATAAATGCCTAACAATTACTCAATCTTGGGTAGTCCCTCTCTTTACTGAAATCTAGTAATTAGCTCACCCATTCATTAAATCATAAAACCATTGCTTGATTGGGACACAGAAATGAAAGGCAAAATGCCTGCTCTAAAGGAACTGATGACTTCATGGGGGAAAGCAGAAAAATGAACAGATTATCAGAATACAGTGGTGTGGAGGAAGTTTACTCAACAAAAGGCCTGTGGTTGTGAAATTATCACAATTAAGCCTGTTGACATTCATTCTTACTTCCTTACTCCAGTATCGGCTGACCTCATAGTCAAACATACAAAGAGATCTCAACACATGCACGTGCAGAGGCTGACGAAGGCCAGGTGTTCGTGCTTACCTGTAATGGTTTCAGCACTCACCCCATCCTTACACCATTCAACCCAGCAACCATGTGTAGGACTTAAACACTTAAGAGCCAGCTTTCCGCAGAACCTCCGCTCTGCATCTGGGGACAAGCTAGCCCACGAAAGCCCCGAGAGCACAGTCAGCATAAATCATGCCAACCTCACTTCGCAGACAGTTGGAACAGAATGCACTTCCTCCTCCACGAAGAGCAAGGGCTTTGTAGATGCACCCAAAGCCACAAGCTGCACACGAGACCAGAGACGGGCCGGTCGGGAGAGGCGAAGGTGGTTTCAAGGCTTTTCTGCGGCTTTGCAGAAAACACTCTGAGTGTGAGGAGGCATTCACACGGTCTCCGCGGGCGTCCTCGCCCTGTGGTTGGGCACTCTCGAGTCTGTGGCCGTTGATTTCACCACACACTCAACTTGTCCCACCATGGTCCTCCCTAACGGAGCCCGCAAGACAACAGACCGCTGAGATCTCCCTGCGCACCGAATCGGAACGCGGGAAGCCGGGGGCAGTGGTCTTTCACTCTACGATCTCCATCTCCGACAGGAGGTCCTGGGGGCGAAAGTCTCCGACTCTTACAAATCTTGTCTGGCCCCTTCCGTTAACAGAGAAGGAATGTAAATATTTAGTCACTAGCACAGAGGTTGAGAGAAAGACAGCTGTAGCCAACACTCCACTTCTGACCCCTCCCAGATCCGAGGTGAAGCCTGACCCCCCTGAGCCCTAAGCCAGCTTCCTCAGCGTGGGGAAGCACAGACCCCAGCCAGCAATAATTCCACATATAAACAACTATTGCTAGGCATGAAGCACACACCAGACAGTAATCAGCTTATCTAACAGAACAGGCCTCTTTTCCTAACGCAGAGGAGGATTAGCAGGCTTGAATTACAGCCGTGAAGTGTAATCAAGCCCTGATCGACACTGGCAAAGGATACTGTATGTTCCTGCTGGGCCCCGAGTTGTTGGCGCAATGTGGTGTACCTACAGGGGACGGACAGGAAATGCTCCCGATGGTAATTACACCGGGAGAAAGCAATTGTGAAATGGGGAAGAGCAAGTATTACAGCAGAAAAATTAGATTACAGCTGATGTCCACATCCTCTACTGCTTCCAGTCTTGGGAAAGTCTTGAAGTTACTGCATCTGAACAGAGATTTTTCTGCCCCATTAAAAAAAGAATATCACCTAAATGGTCACAAAGGACTAACTCCTAACTTGCTTGGCCACATAAGCAACTACAGTGCTGTCTGTAACACAGAGCCCAGGGCTCTACCCTCACTGATGGGCACCGCCTGGTGACCTGCAGCTCAGTGGTGCCCCGAGGGGCTCAGTGGACATGGACTTGCAAAGGAATTTGTGCCAGGACTCAGAAATAGGCAAATAATTTTAAAGATTCCATTCTCACCTTGAAGATGCCAAAACCAACCCAAACCAGATAGGGGTTATGTTTTATATCTCCCAGACCAAGACTTCTCATCTCACTTGAGAGTCCAGTATTTAACGATATGCTTGCAAAAAGGTCTTTTTTTACTTAGTCAATTCCATGAATGGAGACACCATGAATTCCTTGAAGCTTCCTACAGGATCCCATACCCTTGTGCTTTAACATGTTTTTCTTGTTCTGTCATTTATTTGTGAAGAACTTTTCCTCACATCCTCTTGACAACACCTCTCTATGGAAACAATTCAACAACTCACTGGTCTTCTGAAGAAGTAATCTTAGCCCCCTTTGAAATCCCTCATCTATCTTGCCACCTCTCCTTCCTCCTATTTATATTTCTTAGAGATCAAAGAATCCCAAGCGAATATAACATGAAGAAATTGCCTCCGCTAACATGGGGAGTAGGAGAAAAATAACTTCCTGACGTTCGTAAGTTCTAGATCTCTCGACGCAGATCCACTGCATTAACACTGCAAATATGCTGCCTTCTCTTCAATCAAATCTCTACTCAAATACTTCTTTCTAATCCTGGTGTTTCAATGCCTTTCCAACACCTCATTCTTTCCAGTACACTTGGAAAGAGCAGGTGGCTCCAGGTGACACCATGAATGCCTCCAGAGGTGACCCATGGGTGAGGAGGGCCATGGCCTACAAACAGTGTGGTATAGTTAAAGGTTCTGAAATGACGTGCCATGGGCCAGCTGTCCTACCAGTACCATCCCCATCCTCACTATCTTATCCCTTAAGGCACATACCCCTCAAAACGCTCTCTACACTAAATCACCGCGTGGAAACTCTACTGCCATGATCGTTAATGCCATGGTCTTTGACAGGAAATCTTGAGGCCCAAACTTTCAGACTCTTAAACAACTAATAAACACATATAATTAATTTTTAAAACAATTTAATAGACTATAGTCTGAATGCTAGTACACACGAAGATACCAAGTGTGTCAGCACTGGCTGCAGGAGCAGTGTCTGTTGTGTCATCCAATTCAGTCCATCGGGTTACAATGTGCCCAGAGTATTAGGCAAGAGACAACATAGTATCAAGAAGGACTGTGTGTGTCTTGACTGTATTCACAAGCTGGATCAGGGAAGAAAAGAGTTCTGCTCAATGAGTGACACGGTATTGAAGATCCTTTGAGAGAACTTTAGTAATTTTAGTATTCAAAATTGTGCTGCCAATACAGAGAGGCTAGGGACAACTGCTCTTAATGGGGCAAAGCCACAACATGCAAGAAGGAACCAAGGTCTACCAGCAATTACTTTGGTGATGAGTTAAGCTGATCTGACTTTACAATAGTTTTGATAGCCAAGGAACAGGTTACAGCTAGAGCCCAGAACCAAATGTGGTCATATCTGAGAAATCAGATACTCTGAGTAGGAGACACCTCCCTGGGCCTGAGTCAGCAGCCACCTCCCACCTCTGACAGGCCTGACCACTTACGAGCCAGGCATGTACTCTGGGGTTGCCTAAATGCTAAGTACTGCCAGCTCTGCTAAGACTCCCAGCCAGCCCTGGAGGTCAATCCTGGGGCCATCCAACTAGCCTTTCAAACCTCATTCTCATAGCTCTATGTAAAAAAGCATGCAGGGCTGCAACAGTCCCTCACTACTATGCCTTCTAAGGGTGTAAGGGGGCACTGCTCAGGGGAGTGGGCAGTACTGTTCAGGGGCTACCCTCCAAGCCACAGGTCCAGTTTCTGTTACAGTTTTCCCAATTGATAAATGGATCCTGGTAACAACAGGTCATTCTCTAAACTGGAATGAGTTAGCACTATCCGTAAAATGGGCCACTGCCTTTCCTTTCCATACCTGTTGTGAGTTTTATAAATATGCTCTTTGCAAAGCCCCGTCAAATTTATTTTCCTAGCTGATGTCATATACGGCTCCATCAAACAAACACACTTTTAGAGTCGCTCATCAGAGTGGGTAAATGCTGTTGCATCTTTGGCTAGGATTTCAAATGTCTGAAAGGATTTTAAACCACATGTTCTCTCAAATACAGACTTTAAAAATTGCATTGCCGAACCCCAAGGTCTAATGGTGAAGAATTTTGGTATAGTGGTGTTCCTGCTATAGGAATCCGGAGTTTCCTATCTGTAGCTAAAATGGATTTTGTAGTAGATCTTTGGATAAAAGCTATCAGGTACTTTCCTGAGAAAGAATGATCAGACAAAAGGGCTGCTTGAATTCTTGGGACAGGGTTTTTTTTTCTTTTTTTCCCCCTGTATTTGGGGTAGGGCCCCGACTTGAATTCACCTCTATCTTCCCTTACAAAGATCTCTGGTTTCTACATTCCATTCTCCTTCCCTCATGTTTGCCCAGCCCCCCTTCCAGCCAGGAGGCTTAATCTCTATCTCAGACAGGCAGGTCTGGCAGGGGCAGATGGGTAATTTTTCCTTTCAGCTTTAATGGCTGCTATTAACAATAAGTTGCCCTGCCCTACCAATGGCTCAACTTTCAAGCTTTTTCTCTGATTGCCTATGAGTAACTCTGTGTCACATGAGCTGTGTTTAACAGAGGTATAATAAATGCCAAAGAAAAAATATTACCCAAAATATAAAATAGTTTGTCCCAGTGTGGCCAGGATCTCATGACTCACAACAATGTTCATTTCAGCTTCCAGCATAATTTCTATTTGCATTCTTTTTTTTTTAAGGGTCTCTGGGGTTTTAAAAAAGCTGTTTAAGAGAAAAGGCAGAAAGACGGTAGTGATTATCAAGTGCAGGGAGTTCTGCGTTCCAGACAAACTGCAGTGCACAAACACCAGACAGACTGACAACAAGGGAACCCTCTGGGCGAAGGCCACAGAGGCAGGTAGGCAAGAAAGCTGATTACTAAACGTCTGCCTTTGGTGAAAGGCAGCCTGCCCTCCTTGCTGTGGTTCAGAACATCAACTTTGGCTACCAGGAGACAGAGATGGAGGAAAAGAAGGCTGAACACCATTCCTGCACGTACATATACACACCCTCGGGGCAAGAAAGATATCAAGTTCTCATTTAGTTGCAAAAAGACTACAATCTCTTTTTGATAATAAGCAAAAAAAAAAAAAATACTTCTATGTTTTCCAAATAGTAGCTGGTCGGAGCTGTTCCAAGCTCAGAGAAAAAAAAGCAATAAACACTGAAATCCCCTGGCAGTCTCTTGGTTGAAGACGTGGGCAGGAAGTATTCCAAATCCTCAAGGTTTTCAGAGAGAAGAATGAAAACAGTAGAGGGAGGGTGGAGGCCTCCCAGGAGGCCTGGGAGTGAAGTGTGCCCCTGCTGTCAAAGCCAGGGTCTTAGGGCAACAGAATCAAGAGGTGCCTACTTTTTAATTCACCTTGCTGAAAAGGGTTGGCCAAACACAGCGCAAGCCGCAGTCTCTTGAATGAAGGCACGTGTGCTGCTTATACCAGCCTTTGCCTCTCCTTCAGAGGTCACGGCCTTCCTTACCTCATTCTTTGTGCATATCTCAAGCCTATGTAATTAACACCAAAATTTTTATTGCACATCTGACAAAGGAGACCAAGGGCATCAAAGACCTGGTGGTGCTGGGCCTTGGCTTCAGAAATGCACTTTGCTCAAGGAAATCCTCCGAGTTGGCAGCGTGAACTATTAGAGATGGTGATAGACTTCAGAAGTTACAGCAGAAAGTAAAGATAAGCAAATCAGATAAAACGCATGATCATATTCTACAGAAGACCCTTAAGTGGAAAAAGGCAGCATCGTTCTCTAGGAAATCCTGGCAATGAAACCCAGCAGGAAGAGGAAGAGAGTGGCTCCAGCCTGCGTGGTCAAGAAGGGAAGGATGTATTCACTGGAGTGTGAGGCAGAGGTACTCGGAGCACAGAAGGTGACTCTCAATGATCTTGGAGATTTCTCAAGAAAGAGATGGCTGCAGTGGAAAAAGCACAGGTTTTCAAGTGAGATCGAGGTCCTTGGTCTGCCATTCTTGATCTTGGTGATCTTGGGCAAGTCACCCGACTTTATGAAAAGCAAAGATGGGACTCAGAGAGCTCCATGGGCCATTTTTAAAAGTCCTGATTAGTAAGACATGTGTCTGGAAAACCAGCATTCTCTAAAAAGGTGGAGCTAGTCAGACAGCCTTTGAACAGCAATCTGGACTCCTTTTCTGTTCTGGTGCTTTATCCGACTAAAAGCTTCATCTACATTGTCTAATCTGATCTACACATCAAGCTTCAGAAGTAGATCTTGGCTACTCGTTTTTTAGGAAATTGACTCAGAGAAATTAAAACCAGCCCAAAGTTACACAGATCACTCAAGTCCAGTTTTTCAACATTCATGCCCTTTGTACCTCCCTGGGTGTGTCCGCTGGAACTCAGAAGCATTGGCCGTCTGGGTCTGTACAGGTCTGTAGTGGTCTCAAGCCAGTTATCATTTGGGCGCTGGGAGACAGAGTCAAAAGACAGGGAAGTGGAAAAGGTGCAGGCAAGCAGAGAGATAGCGCGGTAGTATCTACAGATGCGGACTTTTTCACGGACCAGATAGAGTGAGGCATGATGGCAGCAACTGAAACCAAGTTCCTTTTAGTAATACAGCATTTCATCACTTGCGTAACAGTTATTTATAAACGATTTCATTTGGTACCACGGTAACAAAAATTGGCTCAAGGTCCATGCTTGACATGTTCCCAAGCTTTCTAACTCAAGCTTCCTGGCTATGATGATGTCATTTGTATTTGAATAGCACACACAATCCCTCACCTGGCCCTTACAATAGCCTGTGGGAGAGACTATTTCTGTTGGGCTCATTTAATAAAGACAAAGTGAGACTCCATCACGTGAGGGAAGGACAGAGTATGACCCAGACACCTTAATTAGGAGCAAAGTGCTTTCCCAACTTTATGGTATCTTCTGGGCCTAATTCTTCCCTTGCTTCACACTTTCCCCCTCAGGACCAGAGTCAAAGCTGAAGCCACTTCTGACATCAAAGGGAATGTGTCTTCTGCTCAGCTCTATAGGGGCCAAGAAACAAAATGAACCCAGAGTACAGATCCACCATTTGGGGCCAGCGTCTTATTCAATCTCTGTGAGATTCTTCACGAGCCCCTCAAAAACCTTAATCCGGCACATTTAATTTTTTTGCAAGGGAGTCACATCACATGCGCAAATTCAGGAAAAGAGTCCCATGTTCAAATCAATTTGACTGGATTTCCTAAAGAAAGTTTTCTTATCTCACACAGATACTCCAGGTCCAAGGTGAAGAGCTGAGGCAGCCTGGGGTCGGCAGATAGAGTGGCCAGAAAGTTAAGTTTCTTTCGTGAAAGAGGTGACACGCGTCTCTGTCGGTTGGTTTATTCCCCTGCTACCTTCAGCACAAGGCAACTGTCCCTGCTGGCTGGAATCGTTCTATCGAGGACTAGTGGGTTTTGCGCAATGGAAAGGCATCGTAAGCTACAAATCCAAGCCACATTTCTGAAACATTTAAGGGAGCAAAAGTAAAGTTATAAAGCAGGACTCGGCCTCCACGAGGACCTGGAGAATGTTAACCAGCAGGGCCTGCCCTCCTGAGGACACAGTTCCTGCAAGGCTGAGAGGCTGGAGGACTTTGCAAGCTCTGTGCCCCTCTCTGTCCTTCTCTTCCTGTGCTAGAATTCAGAACAGGGTTGGTAGTCGGGTGTGTGGGAAGAATACAGGCTTTGGACTTAGAATTCAAGTCCTAAGTCCAAAGCTAGTACTTATCGGCTGGGAGGCCTTGGATGACATCTCAAAGCTTGTTTCCTCAACTGTAAAATAAAGTCGGCTGTGCTCGCTGTCTACAGTTTTGCTGAGTCCCTAGTACATGGCTGGTGTGAAATCAGTGTTAGGCTTTTTAACTCTTTTTTCACATCCCTTTGGATGTGAGGGACGAAGGACAGAGTATGACCCACATACCTTAATTAGGAGCGATTTGCGTGAGATAAGAAAACTTTCTTTAGGAAATTCAGTCAAATTGATTTGAACATGGGACTCTTTTCTCAAATTTGCACATGTGATGTGACTCCCTTGCAAATAAATTAAATGTGCCGGGATTAAGGTTTTTGAGGGGCTCGTGAAGAATCTCCTATACCTTTGGATAGTGTGATTGATTCAAAAGAGTACTTACTACATTTTGGCTCAGTCTCTCTCTCAACGAGAAAAGTTGTATTTGTTAAGTAGGTGTATCTACTGATAAGAAGAAAATGTATATATGGGAAGACCAAAAAATACCCTTCTTTTTCAGAATATGTAGAGTTAAACCACATTCTGGTTCAATAACATGAGTCCTTCATTTGAAATCTTGTTCTATTTAAATATCCTGTGGTTTTTAGTTGCAATTTCATGTTTTGCTTAATTGTCCAGAGTGGCAGATGTGATTTTTGTGCAAGTTTCTATCCCATCTGTTTTTCTGCGCCAGAAATATATGTGGAAGGTACTGGGACGTCTACATAAAAATGAACTTTTTATCTATACTTACAATAACAATAAACTTACAAACTTGAAAATGAACCAAATCTGAGTTGGCAGTCAGTACAGAAAGCCCATTTTTCTGATGTTTGTGCTGCCTCCCACTTCTCCATTTTCCCCTTTGCTCCAAAATCAGAATTCTTTGGGAATGACTTATGAAGAGATATCTTTTCTTATGCAACTGAGAATTAACACGTTCCTGGTACCTAGGAGCATCTTAACACAGATGCAGGAAACCACATCCAACCTGCAGCCTGCCTGTTGCTCCTTGCCAGCCCCTACGCATGGATGCAAGCCCTTCTTACCTACTCTCTATTTAGGGAGGCTCTGATAAAACTTCTAGGATAAAAGGTATTCTAAATCAAACCTGCAAACAGCACTGGCTTTGTGGGTGTGAGACCTGTGCAGTATTCCAGGGCCCCTCACTCAGAAGGACCCTGTGTTTTCTTTAATGGTCTGATGTCACCATCTTGAAGTACTTAATTTTTGAGCAAGGGGTCTACATTTCCATTTTGTACTGGGACCCACAAATTATATAGTCAGTCCTACCTCAGACTGTGTTGTAATGAAAAACCATTTTATAAATAGTGATCAGACATAACTGAAATAGAGCAAGCAAGTCACACTCAAGCACATTCTACTTTGCAACAGGCATCTATGTTTGGGCCTCACAGTCTAGCTTTGTAACACTTTCAAAAAATGTGTTATAGGTTGCAAAAAAATTAATAAAAGGATAAAAGAAAAGGAAATGGAGAAGAAAATTTCTGGAATGCAACTCACTTGTAAACTGGAACCCGCTGAAAGGGAATTATCAAAGTCTAGAAAATTCCCTTTCTTCATATTCTAACTTGGAATCAGAGGGCGTGGGATAAGGCCGAGTCCCTGCTTCTCACTGGCTGTGTGACCATGAACAAGTGTCTAGCTCCTTCTCTCTCAGCCCTAGGTCTTCCATTCATTTCCTCAAGAGCCCTTCAGAGAGCACAGTATGTGTCAGGAATGGTGCGTGATTGGTGTTCTTCACATGTAAAACAGCAGCAATAATAATAATATCTGCACCTCCACTGAGAGAGGAAGTGAGAGAAAACTGAGATAAAGAAATGTAAGTGCTTTGAAAACTGTAAAGTGCCAGGAAGATCTTAACTGTCCTTAAATCTGCAGACGATATGTTATGTTCTGCAGTCTCTGCTCAGTCTAGGGGTTCCTCCTAGGTCTTCCCTCCAGCCTTCCATCCAGCCGCATTTCAATTGTCCTTCTAGGTGCCATTCAACCTAGCATGTGATCATCTCCCCATTCTCTGCTTCTGGACATCTTGTTTGAATGGTATCATACAGTTCCTTAGCTTCTGTTGATACCTGACAAGTCACACATTCATTAAAAATTGTCACGGCCATCCGCTGTTCCATGCACTGCTTTCTCATTGCCCCTGGAGACTTACCCATGCAAGGGCAGGGACCATATTTTACCTTTCTTTCGTCCCCCCCGCAGCATTTGGAACTTTGCTAGGGGCAAGGAACATGTTCATAAATACTTTTTAATTTATTCAAACAAGGTTAGCAGAGTCAGCGAGGACAGTCCATAAAGCTGAGCTATGATTTCACTTAACAGTACGCTAAGGGGAATTTCACACCCTGACATAATGAGAGTATCTGACTCACAGTGACACAAGTTTCCATGGTTCCCTGGAAACTGGATGGTTTTATAATCAGACAGACCTAAGTTACATCCTGACTCGTCTGCGTCTTATGAGCTGTCTGACGGGACTAGTCCTCAAGCCCCAGTTTGTGTCCTCATCTGTGAACCAGGGAGAATGACATTCATCTCACAGGACTGCTATCATGCTTCCACGAGCTCACACGTGCAAAGTAGCTAGAACAGAGCCGGACACACAGAAGGCATCCGACAGGTGTCAGCTGCCCGCTCGCCTGCTTTCACCAGGAGAACTTCATTTGGAACAGCTGTTTGCTTCTTCCTCTCCTAACCCTGACACCAGAAGAGAGTCATTATCGGGAGCCAATCATCTTCGCTGATGAAGCTGAGTTTCCCCCTTCCTGATCCAAGTTTCCAAAACAAATCAGAATAAAAATTACCCTGCTGTCTTCATTCAGAAAAGGATATCTGATGCCCACTTCCCTGCACATGTGCACCATCTCTCTCTCTCTCTCTCTTTCACACACGCATGCACACACACGCACACTCACGCATATGAGATACCTGAGGCAAACTTTTTAAAGATAACATTGACTCTTGCTGGGTAGAGACAAAATCACTGAAGAATTAAGGGTAGGACTCTATGTGTGTTTCACACTGCTTGCCACTTCTTGTCAAGACATCACCTTTATATGTTCCTGAAACTGGGGGTCAAATCCATATCTGGACACTGTTGATGATCATATATATACACAGTCGCTGGTAAAACAAGCTGGAAAGGCCAGGATGGAGGAAGAGTATTTTAATCTGTAACTACACAGAAACCTACGCCCCAGTGCTGGTAAAGTCCTTCCCAAAGGAAGACGACCAATTCATGGGGGAATTACAGTAACGGCAATTTGGCTTATAAAAATGAAACAAAAGTCTTAAATTAGAAGTATAATGTCTTTAGAATTTGTTGCAAATGTTGCTATGATAAACAATGACAAAAATTCCAATAATTGCAACGAAATATACTGACCTGTATATTTCAATAAATACTTCCTATCTAATGACATTTCACTTTGCATTTCAAATTATACTATATATAGATTTGTGGACCAAAGTTGCCACAAGTAATAGGGGTTTTCCATATAGGTAGACTATAGCTATTTAGACAAATTCCAACAAAATTATAAAGGTGAGATAAGCAAAAGAAAAAAATGTAGCTGAAATGTAACAAAATAAGACAAACTAAATTATGAGACTGAACATCTGTGGTCTAAATAAAATATGTGGTGGTGTAGGCAGCCACATAAAGTTTCTCCTGACATTCTGAAGAGGCCAGCAGAGCGTACTTATGAGTGATGTGGTCATCCCCACATTACTGCAGCAAAAATATTAGAGCAAGCTACACTGTCAAATATTCTATATGGATTTGTAACCCAAGGAAAATCATATTAAGAGGCTAAAGTGATATACAACGTGAATTATTATACATAGGGACACAAATACACACAAAATGCTTCCTGTCATGGACATACGAGTGCTCTATTTTCATCTTATTCTTTAAAAAATACAAAAAAATAAAAGACAGCTATGAGCCATCAGTACCTCTGAGATGCAACGTGTGTGTATATTGTGACTCCCAAAGCCCTTGGGGCAATTGATATAGATGCCAAAGAATTGAGGGAAGATACCCCACTGACTCAGCTTATTGACAAGGATTTATATAATGTTTGGGCTACAAAGAATAAGTACATGCTCAAGTACTTGGAATATTTTTCCTCCAGAAATAAAGTAGGTAGCAAGAACCCTTAGGTCACATGGAGCACTTAGGTTCTCTGACCATTGGCAACAGAATAACCAAAGAGTTGATCCTATAAATCTCCACAATCCTATAACCATTCTATTATGATTTAAGTGAAAAGTAACACCAAGGGGGCATGTGAATTTACCAGGCACACACTAAAAAAATTCTGCTGGGAGCACGATAATTAATCTTTAAGATTTTACACCAGAGCTTGAAGGTCACTCCTGTCTCCATGGATGGGCCACCACGGCATGATTAGACTCAGACCTGTGGCAGTATTGCTGTTGCCCTGGGAAGCACACCACCTCCTCTTTTCTGATGTGCCACACCATGAGTATGTACAATTACACCCAATGTGGCAAACATCTATTAACACAATCAAGATTTGCCCTTGCCTTTAGCCAGGTTCTCTAGTGTAACATGACACCTATGTTCCAAATCAGATCTAAACAATAAAAATGACTACTCAGTCTGTCTTACCTGTTCAAAGGAAATTTGGGGGCTACAGCTAAGCTCAAGTGCAATACTATTTCAGAAACTTGCTCTGTTTCTGAGAGATGGAACATTTCCACCCAACTACATTTCCAAGGTTCTCTTGTAACAAAGTGTGGTCATATCAGTAAATCCCAGCCAATAGGATGAAAGTAGAAGTATGGGTAGTATGCTAGAAAGTCTTCTTTAAAAGGAATAAGTCCACTCTTCTTCTCTGCTCCTTCCTCTACTCTAATGCCTGGAATGCACATGAGATGGCTGGAGCTTCTAGCAGCCATCTTGTTTTATGAGGATAAGAAAGGATCACAATTCAGGGAAGGTAGAGTGAAGACCAGAAAGAAGTCTAAGTTTTTGTGGGCTGTGGAGCCACTCTGCCAGCCCTAAACTCTCTGTCTCTTGCTTCCTACTTTTTGAAAGAGGGTGAGTGTGATTTCTTTTACTCACAGTTGAACCTATCCTAACTCATTCACACTGGATTTGAATTGTAATTTTGGCTGTTTAACCTCTTTAAGTTTATTTTCCCATCTGTGCACTAAGAAAAATACAACCTATCCCTTCAGAATTATTGTGAAGGTCAAAACTGAGATAATGATATGAAAAGTACTGTGTATACTGAAAATTTTTACATCAATATTGGTACTACTGCCATTATTTTTCAGTTTATTTCAAATTTCCAGAGAAAAGTAGGTCAGAGATTGACAAACTAAAACTAGCTGAAAACAGGAACTCCACTTTCATTATTCTGGCAAGATTTTACATTAGCAGAAAATTAGTCCAAGATAATTGCCTGTAAGAAAGTGACCATAGGTTATTAGACATTTCTAATTGTTGTGTTCCCAGAAAATTTGCTAAAAAGATCTTATTTTAACTACCTGAAAAATAAGGAACAACAGCATTTCTAAGTCCATTTATGTTACAAATTTTTATTCCTTGCTCACCTAACATTATTTAGATACCAGAAGCCAAGCCAGGAATCAAGGTAGACTGGGGCACATGGAGAAATATATCTACCACATACTACAGAACCAGATTTTCAATTGCAAAATCGACTCCAAAAGGTGGGTTATCATAAGCCAATGTGAAATGAAGCACACTTTATTTTTTAAAGTATGTTATATTCCTGAAAAACTTGACTCTGTTTTGGGTTAATTTTCACTGTTATCTCTAGAGTAGGATGGATCCCATTTAATTGAGTAGGAAAAGGAAGTGAGATGCTGAGCTGAGACATGTGGCAAGTAGCATCAGAAAAGTACTGAGTTCCCTAAACCCTGAGGCTTCTGCTAACCTGTGTTGCTTGACCTAGAGGATCACAGCCCTTACAGCAGCATTCTAACACTTTCTCTTTTAAATTGGCAATTTCTGTGTAGGCTACTTTATCCTTCACCTTAATTACTTAAACTTATAGAGCTGTAGGTTTATAAGAAATACTATAAATGTATATCCCTATTTAACTTTGCAAGAAGCAAATCATCAAAATAAGGGTAGAAACAATGTCTGACCTACAGGTGTCACACTACTAAGCTGGTTTCCAACAGTAGGTGAGGAACAAAGTGAAATTAAAAAAAAAAAATTGATCTTCACGGAGCATCCACATAATCTCACGAAATATCAATCAATTTTAAAGAAACATGGCCAGTGATTTTCTCCCTTCTTTGGAATTACTGGTAGATATCTGAATTAGTCACTCCACTAAGAGTATCTATAATACTGTATTTGTCCAATATTTAATGCTCATGAATTTGGGGTTGATCAATGATCTCACAAATGATCCCAAAAATACATAGCCTGAAGTAAACAGCATGCCTTGCTACTTGCCAAAATGTTCATAAAAATAATGCCCAATAAAGAAAAATACATTCAATGTTTATTTTTTTGAATGTCCAAAAACACATCAAACCCCACAGCCGTTTGCCTGTGTGCGCACACACCCTCCGCACATGCACACATCTGAAGTACTACTAGTAGCTAATAAATATGTGCATATAAGATTATATTCATAAATTTGCATAATTTACCATACACGTGTGTTCTATTTTTATATATTGATTTAGTGAGCTGAGTAGCATGTCTTACTGTGAGGAACAATCCTTCTCCCTGACCACCAACGTGTCCCTAAGCAGGATGATGGGAGGGGACGGGACTCTAAGGGCACGGAGGAGGGGAGCAGTTTCACTCAAGGTTCTTGAATAAATCATGCAGTCATTGCCAAGGAGTCAATGAGAAACAGAAACCAAAAAGAAAAAGAGAGTGGGTGGGGGCAGGGGACAGAGGTGGCTCGTACTATTAAAATACAGCCTTACTCCAAGTGAAAAGAAAGAAAATATCAAAAAAAAAATTATACATTTGGCTTCAAATGTGAACACAACCCAAGGGCTCTGAGGAGAGATTTAATTGGGAAACGTCCGGGGTGAAAGAGAAGCAGTCTGAGAAATTCTTACCCATCAAGCTTTATTGTGTTATTCCAACTAAGCAGAGACAAAAAGACAAATCTCAGCTCCCTACTTTCATTTATAATTGAACCAGGTCCAGAAGGATGAAGCAAGTGCCATCTGTGACGCAGGCTGCATTAGCAGCCGAGAGAATGAAATATTCAAATTACTCTAGGCTACCTCACATAATGACAGGGCTCCGGAAATGACTTGCAACCGGGGCGGGGAGAGGCAGAAAAGAAAGTTTTGTTGTTGTTTTGTTTTGTGTTGTTGCTGTTTTGGGGGCATCAGTTAACCAAACAAAATGTTATTCTTAAAGAGGGAGCGAGCATAGACGAAAACATGTTTTTATAAAAAAAACTTGTAAATTTATTTACCATTTTCAGGAAAGCTGAATAAGGAAGGAAAGAAGGGAGGGAGGGAAGAAAGAAAGTAAAAGGGAGGGGGGAGGGAGGGAAGGAGGGAAATGCCACCCCAAACCCGCTCAGTCTGGGAACCCTCCCACTCTAGGTGTAAGACCCTGTTGTTCCAGTGTTTTGCTCCATGTAAATAGGGGTGCTATTTTGGGGAGGGCGGAGCCCGAGCTGCTCATTCTGATACCGTTAATCAGGGTGCCGAATGCGTGACATGGTAAGTGGCTCTAGCCCCTAGCAGTAGTCAAGACGGAGTGACAGGCTCCATTTAAGATGTCACTGCACATAATAAAGTGTAAAACTATACTTAAAATAAACGAGATAGAAACAATAAACTTGACTCGGGATTTGAACTTTCACAGACACACAGAAACCGGAGAGGCATGTGCGGCCGTGTGCTTGGGACTTCGCGGGGCCTCTCCTTCCACGGTGCTCTTGGGGCTGGAGTTTCCGGGGGGGTTAGTTCAGGCTCCAAGTGGAGATCCAGTGGTCGTAGCTCATCGTGTGACCTGGGCATCTGACTTGTTCACGGCCAAAGTCCCGACGGGGTCGGGAACACGAGCCACAACCAGGGCCAGGCCCCGCGTGACTGCTCTTCCCTGAGTGCCGTGAGGGTGGCTCGGAGCCTCACACCTCCTGGCTCCGGGAGTTCTCTGTGTTCCCCGACAGTCCCCCTGCACCAGGGCTGCCTCGCTGCAGCGTGGCTTCACCTCTTCAGAAGGTCTAACACAATATTGTCAAGGCTGGTTGGCCCCAAACTGGAACGATACTTTTTTTTTCTTCACTCCAGGCCCTGCAATTACTGTTACATGTGGGGGTGGATTCAATGTCAAAGCAAATGTTTTCCTTATGTTTCTTTCTTAGAAAAAGAAAAAAAAAGTCATAAATGGGAGCCAGCAGACAAAGCTCCTGAAGCAGCCACCCAGGATTCTGCGTCACCTGAGAAGCGATGGGTCTGGACTTTCTTGTGCACTGGACATCGGAGCCTCAACTCAGGAGGCGACCCCCTCACCAGAAATCTAAGTTAACGCCACATGTAAGGGCAGAGCTTGGAATGAACCATTCCTTCCCCTGCTAGCACAGCACATTACTGGAATTTGGGTTCAGCCAAATAATGTTATAATTTGTTGCCTGTATGTTGGTTTCTTACACCCACCTCCCACCCTCACCTGCAATAAGATTATAAGGTACTTGAGAACAGACACTGTGCTTTAAAAAAATCTTTTTATTGTAGAAGTACATTAAATAAAAGTATACAAATTATACTGTTCAGTAGCATGAATTTTCATAAAATGCATGCAGCCCAGTACCCGGAACCAGGATCGAGAGAATATTATTGGCGGCACTCAGACCTCCCAACCACCCCCTGCACCAGCACTACCTCCAAGGGTAACCAGTCTCCAGACTCCTCTTAAGCTGAGGTTTGTTTTGACTTCTTTTGAACTTAATTTTCCCTTGCATTTCCTCCTCACTCCCAGTGCAGCCTGACACCTCCGTTGTGCTTAGCAATGGGGCAGCTATTTAGTGAGTACCCGCTATGCGCCAGGCCCGGCTCTAGGTAAGCACAACAGGCACTCGGCACATGCTTCTGTAACTGACTAAACAGAAAGGAAAAAGAAACAGATTTTAGTTTCCAGATTCTTGGCTGCTGATATTAAAAGAGAGTAAGAAAAAAAAAAAAGTCACCTAACTAGTACACTTTGAGGGAGCTATAAGTATAATTTTATCTGGAAATTTGCATTCTTGTCTTGCACTTGGCTGGCTGTGGGGAAGGACAGGACTGGCTGCAGCATGAATCGTGATGAAGACAGACTCAGAAGGCAGCCAGGGCAGCAGGCTTCCACCCCGCCAGGGCACCGGAAGTCACCTTCTACCTATCCTCTGGCAGGGACCATTAGGCAGGAACTCTTGCATCATCTCTCTGTCTTCCTTCCACTCTGCGGAACCAAGATCAACCCCTGGCATCAGGGCACATCTAAAACCTGCCTCTTCAGAGTCTGCCTGCAGCTCACAATGTCACTTCCCACCACGCCAGGCTGCAGTCACTCAGAGTGAGAGTTCTATGAGCCATAAGCCATGACACCCGGCGTTGATATATTTAAGCAATAATGAACAAGAAAACGGTGGTTGTCGGAAACAACCATTGAAGTGGCAAAAATAACCAACAGCGTTTTGTGAGCGCAAAGCTCCACTCACAGATCTGTGATTCTGAAGGGATGCAAATAACACAGGTTTTTAGGAGGACAAGGTGGAGGATCAAAGCGGAAAAACTGCTATGAAACATAAAGTGCTATACGAACACAAGGTGGGTGAGGACACATACAAGGACACAAGTGGAAAACTAGATGGTTCTGCATAGATTTGCTGCCAAACTAAAATCAGTTCCTTCACGTAGCTCAGCCTGTCCAAAAAGTCTAAGCCCCTCAAAGCCATGAAATGCAATTTTAAATTATAAAACTAAAAGTGCTTTAGTGAAAAACACTAAAGCACAGGAGGACTTACTGGGTCTTATCAGATCCATATAGATCCAAAGGTTCACTCTGACCAGCCCAGCAAAGGTTCGAACCACAGCCTTGGGCTGCAGTCTGCACTGGCTGAGAGACCTTGGGAGTTTTACTGGATCAGCCCAACCTAGTGTGATCACCTTAATGCAAACATGCTGGGCAACAAAACAGTAACAGCACGATTTAGAGGTTAAAAAAAAGCTGCACGGAGCTTGGAAAAATATCTTTTAGAAATCTTTTTTTTATTCCTTGTCAGTACCCAATTGACTACAGATGGAGAACACTGACTTCACTGGCTAGGTATGTTACAGGGGTAATATAATTTATACGATTAAAAGAAATTACAGTATTTCACAAGTTTTTCCCATCTGTATTCTTTGAGCTTGAACTTTCAAAGTCATGGTCAGCCCCTCAAAAGTATCACTGTCCCCCATCAGGTCATGTCCTTGAATCCCAACATATTTGCTGTATGTCTCCCCTAAAAAATTCCGGGTTCCATGGAGGGCAGTAATGTTCTCTGCCTTGTTCATTGCTATATCCTTGGCTCCCTGGCGAAAGAGGGGCCCTATAAATATTTGTTGCATCTTTCTCTCAACAACAACAAAAATTCAGGTTAGTTTCAGAAATCTAGCTAAACACCACCCCCATTTCGTCAGCTCCAAACTGCCTCCCCTACGCTTCCAATGCATCGCAGAGTTAGGACTGTTGAGTCCTTCAGTGAGTTGCTGCACAAATACAAAGTTTTTTGCCTCATCTAGACCTTATCTTTGGCAACTAACTGAATTAATTACATGATATAGTTGAACTATATGATTTTTGCTATATTGCTATATTTGCTATACTATCACATTAGAAATTCTCCGTTCATATGTTGTGATAAACCTAAATGTGTATAGTTATATATATGATATAACTAGATATATCATATACACATGATATAACGTATTTAGTACACCCAGAGTTTGTACTAAATACATTATCTTCCTCTATTTGTTTTATAAAGACTGAATCTGGTGAACAGTAAGAAACATACCAGGAATTCTCAAATCACTTTTCCTCCAGTGAGTAGATTTTATGGTTCTGGCATTTTCACTACACGGGCTTCCATTCTGAATTACCAAAATTTATGTGATGCTTTTCTTTCTGTGCCTATGTATGCAAGATTAGGATACCTTAAGACCTTGTGACCAAACGTATTTTTTAAAATCACAGAAAAGAAAAAGTAACTATAAATATGATTATGAGCATATGCATACAGCATTTCTATATATAAATGTGCAAATTATCTCTCTGGTAAAAAAAACACTTTTTCAATTTTTAACATGTTTTGCAATGCCCAAATTAAAGAATGCTTTTTAAAAATTGGTTGGTTTCCAACTGAGGCCACTATTTTCCACAAGACTTTGAAAAGGAAAAAAAATCAGAAAGCCCTTTTGTGACAAGGACTTGGGTTACGTAGGGCACTGTGAAGGAGGGATGGGGGACTCATTTTTGTGCTTGGCCATCCCGGTGCGGTGCTATTCATGTAACATGACAATGATGGCTTACATCAAAAGCTACAGTGCAAATAATCCCCTTCTCCATGCCATCCCAAAGCAAAAGCCAGCCCCTAAAATACGGGGCACTGTGCCAGCACAGATATTCCTTGTATGCCAGCTAGCTCTGTGCAGAGGGAAAAGCAAGGGAGTTTTTTTTTCCCCTTGAATTGGGTTTTACAATGAATGTTGACTTGTACCAGGAGGCTACCTTGGGCCCCCAGAGCCTTCTTAAAAAGCTGGCAGCCTGCCAGGGGAGCTCCAACTTTGCAGCCAGGAGAAAGCCATGTTGGCAGCTTGTCAGGAGCCAGGGAGTTACATGGCGCCCTGGGGGTAATAATATTTTCCAGAACACTCAAGCTAATAGTCCCATGATGGGCGATTGAAAGGGCTGTAGGTATGCTCTTCCCTGTCCCAAGCCTTGGGACTCTCATCCATCTCTGCAAAGTGCCGGATCAAACTCTGCTGACCTTCATGGCAGAGTTGGGGACACTGCCCTTTGCTTCACTTTACCTCACTGCCGAGTGTTGTGTTCAAGCCAAGTCAGGCTTCTACTTGTTATCATGGTTTGGATTCATTTCTTTAAGAAAAAAATATGTTGTACATGTACCTAGAGGCATTCTGGCACTGAGTACGATTTTATATCTTCTTTAAAAAAAAAACCAACAGAATTATGCATACATAAATGCATTTTTTAAACACCCACAAGTTTAGTAGGATGTCTAGTTCACACACTGCATCCTTCCTAGATCACTGAATTGGAATCTTCTACTGTTTTTCCTAAAGGAGCCGTTCTTCTATCAACGGTCCAAGGAGAGAAGTTGTGTTCAGACTCTCAAAATCCATCCTTAGTTCCTCCAATTTTAATCTCTTAACTTGTCTCATCAAGATGGCTTTTAATTCTTAGCCTCACATTCAATATCATACAGAAATCTGTACAGCTCTCTGTTTACATTTTATTCATTAAAAGGATAAAGCCAGAATAATTGAGTTCACTCCTTTAAGCTTTGGATAAAAAAGACCCATGGTGTCGTCGAGGCTTCTAGGTGAGCTAAACTACTTCAGAGGAGCTGGAGTACCACATAGAACATACTCATCACAAAAAACAATGAAGTATAACATGACTACAACCGATTTGCTTTATCCTAATCTCTCTCTCTCTCTTTCTCTCTCTCTCTCTCTCTCACAGACACACACACACTCCTCTATTTGTTTTAGAACAATAAACTGAATTTAGTTACTCTGCTGAAAAGCAGGGTAGCCATTTCTCTTTATACAATGACTTTTTTCAGGCCCTGCAATGCAACGGCATTAAAACCTCATACAGGTTGATGCCAGTTTTACGTGTTGAAACAAACCAGTCACTCTTTCTCCCGCTAAGCAGTTAAATTAGAGAGTATTCAATTAATAACAGCTGAATATTCTGTCACATTTAGGAAGATGTATGGTAAGACAAGCGAGTTGTGATGTATCTGACAGAAATGATAAAGGTTCTCCCGACACAGTCTGGCAGATACTTGGCTCCTACTGCGGCTCTTTCTCATGTTCTAAAACGTCAGCACCACAGACCCAAGATCCAGCACTGGCTTCAAGAAAAGAAACACTCTGAAGTGATCAGGGGAGCCTTTGCCAAGTTCTCAAAAGGAGCCCAGCCTCTGCTCTTTCCCGTGAGCACACGGACCTGTGTTCTTGCCCACATGCCAGCCAGCCACGTCGGTGGCAGGACAGCGGGCACACGCTGTCACCTAGGGACCAGGAGAGGCACTAAGTCCCCCACCTGCCCAAGCCCCCCTTGCGGAGATACATACTCATTTTCCCAAGCCCAGTCTTCCAATGCTAAGGGACCACACTTTTCTTATTCAATACATACTAAAGGAAGACAAACAGTACCGACCCCTCTCCGCCACACTGCACAGAAATCTCTCCTCTAGGGGCCTTTCAAGGCTACTCCTGCCACCTTCGGAGGGTGAGGCCAACTGCTCAAACTGCATTATTCCCGCCTCCCAACCCTGAGAGCCTTTATCCACATTCCTTTAGGAAACTCTCAGGCCCAAATTGAAAAGGAAATAAAGAGACCACAGTAAAACTGCTAACATACGGGGAGTAACGGAGCAATTCATGACACAATTCTATTACGCTTTTCCCCCAAGTCCAGCCGGCCACAGTCGCCCTGGGGAGGAGGAGCCACTCTCATTTCCAGGAACGGAAGAGGTCAAAACCACGCAAGGGCTGTGTCGCTCACAGATGGGTCTGGCTGCACGGCACAAGGGCAAGCGTGGTCTTGCAAAATACATTTTTAAATTCCAAGGGGCTCCTTTTCTAGAACTGAAACTGCATTTCACTAACTCGGGGACCCATGTACCAATAGCAATGGAAAGTGAAAAGGTTTAAAGAAATCCTGCTACAAAACAATGTGAAACAACCACCACCGAGAACAAACCAAACCAAATAAAAGAATAAGGAGAATCAAATAATCCCGCTCTTACACAGAGAAATGAATGAAGCATTAGTCTAGAAGCTTTTCAAAAATAAAGACTAAGAGTTGCTGATTTAACTCATGGTAATTATTTTCGAAATTGAGCTACACCACCTAAAGAAACTTGTGTACTTTTTAAAAATTATTAAATAATTGAAAGAAACAAAAAAAGTAAAGATAATACTGTGCGTTTATTTTTACTTTCCATTAAGCATTTTTAAGAGCTAGAAAAGAAACTGATACAAAGGCTCTTTTCTCTTGCAGTGTATATTATATACAGGAGTCAGGTCATTTTTACTGTTCTCCCACCAGACCCATCAATGGAAAATTTGCAAAACACAGACTTACTCATGTTAGTTAGGAAGAAATCACAATCGTCTCCGCAACACTTTCAAGTTATATTCTTTTGAAACTTTCATGCCGAAACACATGCACACATAATTTTTTTCCCCAAAGGCAGTTTAGAAAATTGAAACTGGTCTTAGGAGTTCAATATACATTTTCCCATGAGCAAAAAATACTTATGTAAATGTGGAATGGTGCACAACGACCTCGTCTCCCTTACCCAACGACGGGCCGAAGCATGCAGATCATCACCTCGGCTAATTCACTGCACTCCTTTCCACATCAGAATTGCCCCTCCAATTCTTCCATGTTCCATAAAATTATTATTATTGCCGACTTTCCCATCTACTTTATTGGCAGAGGCCTTGGATTAATAAAGCCCTCATGGTGTTTATGAGCAGAAGATCACTTTATTCCCCTAATACACTGGAAGACACTGTGGGGCAACAAGACCTACCACTTAATTAGATTATATAACTGTCAGGAGTTGGTGAGGTTTTAAATTTATATTTCAATTAATATTTAATAGAGCTTAATTAACAATTCCCCCCTCTGCTCCTTCCACATTCTGCATTCTCCCCTATGTCTTATTTCTCAGATCTTGTTCTGGAATGGCAATCTGGCTCACCGTCTTTGGTCAGGTTGTGCCTCTACTCAGAGGCCATTTTCCTTAGAAATGCATTTGCCATGGCACCAGCAGAAGAAAATTACGGGGAGAAATGGGTCCCTTTCTTAAGAGTTCAGCCTCTATCTTCCTGAATAGCCAAGCACTGGAGGGAACACAAATCCCTTGAAGGGAGCTAAATGGACGTGCTAACTACAGGACAACTCTTAACTTGTTTGTTTCTTGGGAGCCACCTTGGAACCTCCCACAGCATTCGAAAGGAAATAGTGCTGGTGACTTTGCCAAACCCATGTATCACACACAGGTACAGACAGCCAGTTTTTAAAAGCAGTGGTTCTCAAACGTTTTAAGCCCGGGACCCCTTTACATTCTCAAAAACTATTGAGGACTCCAAAGAGCTTCTGTTTATGTAGGTTTTATCTACCAATATTTACCATATTAGAAATCTGAAACTAAGAAATTTTTAAATGTTTATCAATTCATTTAAAAACAATAAATCCATTACATGTTAACACAAATAACACATTTTTATAAAAAATATTTTTGAAACATAAACATTAGAAGGGTAGGTTTGTTTTACATTTTTGCAAATCATATAAATGTCTGACTTAATAGAAGACAGCTAGATTCTCATAGCTGTTTCTGCCCTGAGTCTGTGGCAATATCACACATTGTGTAGCTTCTGGAAAACTCCACCATAAACACGAAAGACTTAGAGTAAAAAAATCAAATGCCGTATTAGTATTAGTATCAATATAGTTTTGACTTCATAGTCTCCCTGAAAAGCATTGGGGATTCCTAGACCATATTTTGCGAATTGTCACGTTAGACAGTTTCAAAATGTTTTAAAGACACAACACAACAGGCCTGAAGTAGGTAAATTCCTTCTGTTCCAGGTCTCATGTACTAGTTCTTATAGAACTTTCTAGCCTAGGATGTTTTAAGAAAGAAGACATTGAAAGGAACACAAAGAAGGACAATGAATGTCTTTCCCAAGCCTCCTGCAAGCTACCTTTAAGAAAAACTGCCAGTGTTTCTGAGAAAAAGCTACCGCCACCAGTGATACTGATCAAGGGCAGCTGGACCAGCCAGTGGACAGCATGCTGGTTCACATCAATTTCATTCCTATGCAATAGGAATAGCTTGCCCAGACACATCAACTACGGGTGTATCTTTTTTCTTTTGTGGGCTTTTAAAAAATGTTAATGCTCTTATTTGAGAATATATTTTAGTTGCTAAGAAACTAGTTTCTTATTGTAGACTCAATGAGAGTAAAGATAAAGCAACTGTCAAAATAGCATGTTATTTTGACAGTAGCCATATCATGACCATAAATGATATAGATTATCTGTACATTTTTACCCTCACTAATGGAGTCTAAATACTGTATTCTCAGATATTTCATACATACACAAAGACACACACACAAGCATTTTAGTAAGAATGGTCGCCACACCGTTAGCAACGAGCAATTAGGAAATGCACACACAGACACAGACACACATGCACACACATCACCTACAATCCAATTTGAAAGCTCCCGTTAAATGAAATTTCAGAGAAGTATAAATACAGTACTAGCTTTATTATAGTTCAAATACATTTGAAGTATTTTTTAAAAGAGATGAAATAGCTTTTTTTAAAGGTAATATATATTTCCCCATATTCAGCCATGTTTTTGTTTAAATCCTAACTTTTTATGTAAAGTAAAAAGGGCTTTGATATGTCTGCATTCGTTCAAACTCTCATTTCCACATATTGACTTTCAATCCATCAGATGATGGTGATCACCATGAGACAAGGTGAACCATCCACACTGGTCTGCTTGGTCCATGGTGCTCCTAAATCACGCGCAGGTGTTTTGATCGAAGACAGATTCATTCCCTCCCTCTCTCCCTCCCTTCTAAGTTATCCATCCATCCATCCATCCATCCATCCCCAGCTACTGCACTTCTACAAAGTTTTCTGTGTGGTCAAAGAGCCCAAGCCTTGCTAATAACAGTAAGCTCATCATGTGAAGGATCAAATCAACCAAAAATCTCCAGCAACTCAAAATCAAATACCTAAATATGTATTTCATTTCACTGCTGTTTTGCTGACAAGTGGTATTCGGCAGAATTTTGAGGAGGAAAAAACCAAAACTATATCATTTTCTCCCTGTGTCTGCCCAGGATTGACTATAATAAATGCTATTTGTCAGTAATCTCATCTGTTTGTAGGGTAATGACACTTAAAATTCTGAGTAATATTAAGCAGTTGTTATAATTACAGAAAGTAATATAGCAACATATACTTATACCTTTTTAAGTTGTGAGTTTAATAAGATATTTATTGTTCATGTCCCAATTTTAGCTATCTAACATATTACATATGCAAATGGATTAAAAACTGAAAAGGGATATTAAAAATGCAATGAGTTGCTGTATTTGAAGGGCAGGACTATTACTATTTTTCCCATTGTTTTCCAAACTTTCTGTAATGTTTTAGGATTGTCTCGATGATCACACAGACAAGGAAGGGCATCCTAAAGGGTTTTAGTTATGCTTGGTTTTTCCTACTTTTGGTTGCTTGGAAAGTTTTTCCACTGGGATCAAGGCCTACCCCATCAATGTCAAGGTGAAAAGAGTATGCTAAAATTAAACCTACTATAGAGTTGTGAGCTTGCTCTTTTTGGCTTCCTCCTACATTTCTGATCCATCCCACCTTGAAGTGGAGAAAGACTGCCTCCACTCTTCTCCATCACACACCACTGCTTCCACCCCATACCATCCTAGTCCCATGTGGTTAGTGTGACATGCTCAAATCCTCACATGAGATCTGGTACAATGTGTCAACCTTTCTCCTCATCTTAAGTGGAGCGAAGGATGGACAGGATGGACGTGAGCTTCCCACTACCAGGATTTCCATTATCCTCAGAGCTCTGGGAAAGCTTCCTCTGAATTTAGCCAGACTGCAATGTGCAAACATTTCTGCCATGAGATATGAAATTTGTGATAGAAATTCCAAGAAACCAGAGGCTTCTGCAAAATACGTGAATCATGGGGAAAGAATTTGCTCTTTTCTGATTGAAGCTTTTAATGACGTATTATTTAACCTCAGACGATAGAGATCACAGAGCCTGCTACAACCTCTTCTAATGACTGTTAAGCTGACCTTAGGCAACAAAGCCAGCAAAAATCAGAATCGATTAGGAGGATTTGCTACCTCTTCCGAAGAGGCCGGATATAGAGTTCTTATTTCCACTTAATTATCTCTTGGCCTGTCCTCTGATCCACATGACTGCCTCTAGAAGCCAGCAGGAAACGTGAGACAAGGGAAGTCAACTGAACTCCAATGAACTGGCTCTCCTGCTTACCCTGGAGACACACACACACACACCTTTTGTACTATACAGTTACTATTTATGGTGTGATATGATCTCTCTGTATCTTGTATTTTTTAATGAAGGCTTCAATACACACTTAGTTTTTAACACTTTGCATCTCAAATCCTGCCAGTCTGTTTGTATAATTAGCAGTAGCTTGACAAACAAAAGATTTAAAAGAGAATGAATGGTGACTATACTGTTGGTCACAATGGTTAAACTTCATCATTTCGGAATGAGAATGGTAGGCAGACCTCATTTCCTGGACCGCTTGGCATGCATCATTTACTAGTGATGCATACTCATGATCTGTGCATATATTAGTAGGTGGATTAAGAAATGTTGCTGTTCTGACTTGTAAACCTTATCTTCTGGCTCTCAACCTCCAATCTAAACAAAATTCTAAATCTGTCTAGCCCCAGTATTCCTCCATGAATGGACAGGTAGCATTGTACTCCAGATTGAGTCCTAGGATATTGAAACATCACCAAAGTCCAGCAAATTTTTCTACCCAAGGATTGTTAATTATCTTACAATTGCTCTAATGCTGGGTCTAGGAAGAAACGGCAGGCAAAATCCTGCTTTACCCACTTTTCATGTGAAAACTGGCAAATATTTTCATTTCCAGTACGCCCACAGTCATTCAAGATTCAGAGAGATACAGTTACTTGCTTAACGTCATACAAAGTCAATGGCTGTTCTAATCAAAGGTCTATCTAGCCGGGCACGGTGGCTCACGCCTGTAATCCTAGCACTCTGGGAGGCCGAAGCGGGCGGATTGCTCAAGGTCAGGAGTTCGAAACCAGCCTCAGCAAGAGTAAGACCCCGTTTCTACTATAAATAGAAAGAAATTAATTGGCCAACTAAAAATATATAGAAGAAATTAGCCGGGCATGGTGGCGCATGCCTGTAGTCCCAGCTACTCGGGAGGCTGAGGCAGAAGGTTTGCTTGAGCCCAGGAGTTTGAGGTTGCTGTGAGCTAGGCTGACGCCACGGCACTCACTCTAGCCCGGGCAGCAGAGTGAGACTCTGTCTCAAAAAAAAAAAAAAAAAAAATAGTGGCAGAACTCAAGAGGCTGACTACCATATCTCTGCAGCTATCCTTTTCTTCTTCATCTGTTTGCACTATCTGTGAAGTAATAACTAAAACTTCACACTTGCTGACTTTAAAGTACTCTTTTCAATTCTCAGTTTCAGTCCTTGCATTTTTATTCTCTCCCTTTTTTTTCCTAATCAAAATTAGTCATTGAGGGCCGGGCACGGTGGCTCATGCCTGTAATCCTAGCACTCTGGAAGGCCAAGGCGGGAGGATCGCTTGAGATCAGGAGTTCGAGACCAGCCTGAGCAAGAGCGATACCCTGTCTCTACTAAAAATACAAAGAAATTATCTGGAAAACTAAAAATATATATAGAAAAAATTAGCCGGGCATGGTGGCGCATGCCTGTAGTCCCAGCTACCTGGGAGGCTGAGGCAGGAGGATTGCTTGAGCCCAGGAGTTTGAGGTTGCTGTGAGCTAGGCTGATGCCACGGCACTCTAGCCAGGGCAACAGAACGAGACTCTGTCAAAAAAAAAAAAAAAAAAAAAAAAAAAAATTAGTCATTGAATGAGACAACTCCAATACTTGGATATACCTGATTGAGCATGTTGAGCACAGCTGGGATCTGAGAGTGGCATGCCAACTATTAGCTAATAAAGCAAATTATTAAAATTTTCAAAACCAGCCCTAA